>CM060871.1:21502017-21707017 GCA_030737845.1 Acorus calamus
TCCTTTGGATACACTTTGAGGCTCCCTTAAGATTTATAGTATCTGGTGCTGTAATACCCACAAGCTTAAATTTAAATTTTTAAAGTAAAGTCTTGTTGGTATTAGTAAATCTATATTACTTTTCTAAATTTAAATAAATCATTAATCATTTGTCTTTGGTTGGTATTAGTAAATCTATATTACTTTTCTAAATACCAATTTCAAGATATCTAGAGTAACTAGGCCAACCACAAAGTCATGAAGTTCAGTACAATTTTCTTTTCATTTTTTTTCAAATAATAAATAACATGAAGAAAAAACAAAAGAAAGTAATGGGGGGTGTGTTAAAGCCTAATTCAGATCTTTTCTGATAATCACACAAAATCTTTGCGATAACTAATCAGTAAATGCCATGTAGCTGGTTCAAAAAAAAAAAAAACTTAAGTGTACATGCACTGTTTTTTTATTATAAATAACATCACAATTGATAGGATTTTTATAGAGTTGGTTTTTTCATATCTATATGACATGTACTTGTTGGTTAACACAGAAATTCTATATGATTGTCATTCAGAAGATTTGAACTCTTGTTAAGTCCCCCTCTATCCACTATTAACTGCATTATTTTAAGGGGATTTTATTTTTGCAAGAAGTTAAAACCTTAAATGTACATGTTAGAAAACTTGTTAAGTCCCCCTCTATCCACTATTAAAACATTTTAATTTCTCTCTCGAAATCCGTGTTTTTAAAATCTAAAAAACAACGATTTTTTGTCGGAATCGATTTTTTGAATTGAAAAGCAACTTTTTCTACCAAACATTAAACACCTTCGAAATATTGATTCCTGAATTAAAAAAAAAACATCCAAAAAAAGTCAAGGTCTAAAATCATCTTAAAAAGCAGCTTTATTCCAAATTCTACTTTTCAATCTGTGTTTATACAATATATTGCAATATAATCTCATTTCACTAGCATTGTATATACTTCATTTGCATGAATGAGTTTATACAATATATTGCAATATATATTTTTATAAATGTAAAATTTTTATGTCATGTGAAGTACATACTTTTCAATAAACAAATCAAAGCATATGGGTTCCTAACATTAACCTATACACACAAAAAATACTGAAGTTTTTTTAGAAGTAATTTTGTAATTTGATTCATTGCACCCTATTTATTTAGTTTCTTTCTGTTAGGGTTAATAGAGAGACTTTATTTCAGTGAGAGAGAGTCGTCTAGGGTTTTTTTTTCTCTAAGAGAGGAGCGGCGCTGAGAAGAGAGGTTGAGAATTTTTGTACTCTGATTACTTAATATAGTGAATCATTTCCTAATTTTTTCCGTGAATGTAGATATATTTGACCGAACCATGTAAATATACGTGTTCTTTTGTGTGATATTTTATTCTCTTGATCATTGTGTTGAGATCTAATCCTACTAGCTTCGCAGCGTCAACAGATTTGAAGATAATTAACCAATTTTAGAGAAAAGACATCAATTTTATCCTTATGTATATTTAAATGGGACAAAAAAATAAAAAAAGTATTCTAAACTTTTCAAAGAAAAAAAAACATCTCCACATTATGCAAACTTTATCATGATATCTTTTATAGTATATTATGCTTTTTCCTTTTGATTTTATTAACCATCATTTAATCTCGCCATTTATCCCCTACCAAATTAAGCCAATGAGATTTGATTTTTAAACTCCATTTTGTTAAAGAACAAGTACAAAACACAATAAAAGAATGTTTATTGTACCAGGATAAAATTAGAAAAATACATATCAAATTCTGTATGACTATGAGTAAAAGTTTGGATACATAGGGGATTGGATGCACAAAATCAAATAGAGTTATCTAAATCCAAATGATATAATAAGAATTGGGACCTTTTTCATCCCCCTCAATTATACATCCCACCTATAAAAAAAAAATCAAGGGTGGAAAGAATTACTGGGGAAAAGAGAGAGAGAGGAAAGGGAAAGGGTGGCAACGGTGAGCTGAGGAGACCAGGGGAGGGCGGCGCTAGGAAAGGGGAGGATAATGGTGGCCACCAACTACCGTCCTCTCACCACTCTCTCCATCTTTCCTTCTCTCTCATTCAGTGGCGGAGCCAGGATTTTATTAAGGGGGGTCTAATGTGATTTATATAAATATTTTTTAAAATTATATTATTATGTTTTTTTCTCTCAATAGCATATATTAAAAATATGTATAAAATGAAATAAACACATTCATATAAAACATATTACTGAATAATTATAAAAAATAATTATCATATTTTAAAACGATATGTCATATTTCGTATTGATAATTCATAAAAAAAATATGTCAAAAGATAAATCTAATAAGCATACATACCTTTAAATTTGACTTTGACGATGTTTCATATTATGAAAATGTTGAATGATTTGATTATTTTAGATATTTACACAAATATTTTAAACTTTAAATAAATTAGTAACAATGATAATAAGGTAAAAAGAAAAATTATATACCTTCAAAGTATTGATGGAAGAGATGAGAGGATTGTAGATTGTAAATTCTCACTTGTGAGACATTTAATGGGACAAAAAATAAAAATTATTTAGAGATGAAGATTGATATTAGAACAGTTGAGATATAAAAAAGAAAGAAAAAAAGAGATTTAAAAATTTATTTTGTTTAAGATGTGCATCTAGGTGAAGACAAAATTGAGAAGTAGAATCCATGCCTCTGTAACTGTTTGTGAGATATGGATAGAAGGAGGTTTGGGGTAAATGAAAAAGAGAGTTAAAAATGACTTTTGTGTTATGTGGAGGGAGGAGGGTTAATTAAAAGAAGGGGTAAGTGCACACCAAACACATGGATGGTCCAGATGGATAATAGATGATTGTTTTAATTTTATTTTATTTAGTTGTGAGTGGTTGCTGTTTAAGAAATTTCATATGTAGGTAGGACCTATGATCTATGGATCCTAATTAAAATTAACTTACCATAAAAAAATTAAAAGGATCTAGAAAAAAATTAAAAAGGTATAAAAATAAATTAAAAAAATCCAGGGGGCACGTGTCCCCATGGTCCTATGGTGGCTCCACCACTGCTCTCATTGTCTCTTTAATTTCTCTTCCCTCTACCCCACCGCCTATCTTTGTCAGTCACCTCCACCAACCGCAGCCACCCTCCCCAACCCCCCCCCCCCCCCCCCCCCCCCCCTTTTCATTTTTGTTCCTCTCTTCACCCCTTAAAAATAAATTTTTTAAAGGGTCAAGATTATATCTTAACAGGGGCATGTAACAGCTCCCTCACAAGAATAAAAATAAGTTCTCAGGGGATTATTTATGGATTATTCAAAAAGGTCTCAAATTTAATTCCTCAAACAGGGAACAATGGAAAAACAAGGTTCCCACCATGTCTGAACCTATGATTATATCAGTCATGATGAATACTTGAGATCCCACCATTGCATTAAGGGACACTCACCTGATTTTCATGTTGTTAAGAGCATTCACACTAACAAAATCTATCATCTCAAAAAGTTAGATGTTGATGTTGTACATTGAAAAATCGGTCAGTGGAATTTTGAAAAAAAATTGAAAATGATATATCAACCTCCCATGCCTTGTTTATTGTCATAGGTGAAGTTGTCATCCACAAATTTTCAATTCTGATAATATATATAGTTTGGAAGGGATAAATGCTCTGTGTCTAAGTTTGTTATCTATTATATATCTATATCTGAATTCATGTTTGATGGACATTAACAAACGTAACACCTCTCCTCGTTAGCGAGGTGGTTGTGTGTACCCGCTGTTAAACGATGAATCCAGGGTTCAATCTCTGTCCGACCCCTTAAATGGGATGTCCTCGACCCATTGGGCTATCTACAAAAAAAAAAAAAACGTAACACTCAATATTTGGATCCGACCGACCAAAAAATATATTTTAATCCGTAATTACCCAAATTATTATATTCAATTATTCATTATAATTATAATATTTTATTATACATTTCTTATAAACCATATTTCAATTCAAATATAACTATATAAATAAATATAGATGTAATATAACATGAAACAAATATAAATATTTTCAGAGCAGGTACCCTAATATTTAAACCCTAATATTTAAATTAGTGTCGCATCTAGTGTAATACATGGTATTCAAAATCCGTTTTTTGTTACTTTGAATGTCTCTAATTTTTCCTGTAGTTTCATATGTAAATATTATTTACACACACAATCTCAACAAAGCACTAACCAAAAATTTTATGGTACCCTACATAATAAAAGAATCTAACACAAGAAAATCATAATATCCTTTTCGTGAAAATAAGAGAATGTCATGTACCAACTTAATTAATTTTTTTTACTGGATGTGGACTGTTTTGCAAAACAGGAAACGGTGAAAATCTTTTTTTTTTTTGTGCGCGCGCGCAGTGTGTGTTGGTATTTGAAAGGATTTTTTCAAAAATAAAATTTTAAAATTTTATAGTTGCACGGTATGAAATATATATTAATATAATTTGACTTTAAATTATAGTCTTTCACATGATTTCAAATAATCACCAATTAACTAATTATAGAATTTAGATATAATATTGAACAAGGTCTATAATTGGATATGGACGTGAATTTAGCACGCGAATATAGACTTGGCATGATATATGTATTTTGGTTAGTCGGGTAGGTACATATATAATGGGAATCGATACGGTGCGGCGTGTGGACGGGTGCGGCGTCGACCACGGGCCGTCGATCACGGATCCATCGTATCGGACGGTCGGGTGCGATTCACGTCGACCGTTGGATGCGATGGACCCGCGATCGGGCGGCCCGTGGTCGACGCCGCACCCGTCCGCACGCCGCACCTAATCGTTTCACCATATATAATAGCTAAGTTGGAATGAATCATATTTGTGGCAATCAATATGCATGCTTGAATTTCAATGATGTACCTAAATGAATATATGAACATTTGCATGGAAAAACAAGAAGTCTCATACATGTAATGTGAATTTGCCATCACCATTACTATGGAATAATAAACCATACATAGAATAATTATAAGTCTATTATTTTCAATTAATTTGGGACCATAAACTTGGAAAGAACTCTTTGGTTGTCTAGAGGCCTATATAAATGATCTCATCTATGGCAGTCTATTCATCCAACTCATGAGCATCCACTCAAAGAGAAAGATTATCTGGTGAGAATTATGAGAGATAACCCAGATGTCCTATTAGTCCAATAGCTGAGTGTTTTTGTGGTGATAGAATTCTAAGTCAGTTTCTAATACCACCTGAACATGCACTATGGTTGGTTAAAGTGGACCTCCTCTATCCATTCATCTCTCATTTCTTCTCTTTCTATTATTTCATTATTTTATTTTACTGATTTTGTTTTTCATGTATCTTCATCTCATTTTTATCTAACCCCGTATGTGTGAAATCATAGTATCCAAACGATATTGATCTTGATGTGTACTTGCGAACGGTTCACGTAACAGTCCATTCGAATCGATGTGTACGTGCGAACGGCACACGTGAGCCGGTGTGCGTCCCTTTCACTCTGTAGCAATCTTAGTGTGAGAAGAATCTCTCATCCATATAGATCGGACGGTGTATACTGACACATCGAAGTAACTTGTGTGCTCTGTAACACCGAACCCATGCTTGCTTTTATTGGTAACCTGATCCGCTGCGCTCTTATTGGGATGGGTTTGGATTCCATGTTTTTCAAACCCGCCTCGGACCCATGTAATATATTTGTTGAGTTTGGGTTTGATGTTTAAAACCCGACGCAACCCGCGAATCAGACCAAGATTTGGTTATTAGAATTTATGAACTATAAACAAAAATTAATTCCAAACATAGTTGAAAGTTAAAGTTCAAATATCATCATTTTTTTTCTCTGCATCCATTAACTCACATTTATCTCCCAGAAAAATTCAAATTACAGACCCTTTTATACAATCAATCGTTTGTTAATTGTTATCTTAAAAATAAAAGATTTTTGATATTTTACGGTCTTTTATCTTTTCTTTTTCCTTTCAACATATAAGTCAAATAATTATTTATATGGTCTTATATGTAATTTGAATGAAATATTTATATTATCTATTAAAAAATGTTTTAATTAATGATCAAATGTCTTAGGTAACAGATGACATGAACTATGTATGTTTTATGTATTTGAGTTTTTTTTATGAATGTAATCTATATTCATGTTAAAAATAATTTAATTTTGTTATATAATTTTTTTTATTATGGTAACTATAAGAACTGAGCAATCTCATTTTAAATGGGGTGGGGTGGAGTGAATATGGATTTTAAAATGCAAAACCTGAAATATGATGTAGTGGATATGAATTTTAAACTGTAAAACCCGTGGTGGGTGGGATGGATATGAAGTCCAATATTAGATAGACGAGTTGGATATGTCATGTTAAACTCAGCTCCAACCCAACCCATTACCATCCCTAGCCTTTTCCTTCATAAACCCGAATGGGTACGGTTATACTCATCCCCACTTTATTTCCATTCCACCCCATTTCCTAACCCCATCCAAACTTTATAAACCACAACCCACCCCTTAATATATATCAAAATATACATAATACAATCCGACCCCAATCAGACTTTCCTTTCTCACTTTAATTAGATTCTACACAAAATGCACAAAATTGATCTCATCGTCTCCATCGGCGGATTCGATCAGACATGTCGACGTCTTCAACCGATCGCCGCTTGTGAGAGAGTGAGAAAGGATAAGGGGGAGGGGGATCGGTGAGAGAGAGGGATGGGGGAAGGGACATGTGAGAGAGAGGGAAATGGGAGAGGATGGAGGAGAATATGTAAGGAAGAAGAGGAGAGAGGGGGGGAAGGGATGTTGTGAGAGTAGGTTTGTCAATGGGTCGGGTTCGGATCGGGTCATGGTGGACCCAGATCCGACCTGGGACTTGGGTCCGCCAGACTCAGGTTCTATACAGGACCGGACAGACCTAGGACATTATTGTCCCGGGTCTGGATCCAGCGGACCCGAGTCGACCCGGGTATTCAACAAAAAAAAGGTCGATCTAACCCATCAAGAAAACCATGGCGGCTGATCAAAAGTCACCGAATATATCAAAGAGTTTGGATGTGGGTGTCTCTGAATTTGCATTAAAATCGGTTTTGATGACGTGGGAATGGAATTGTTTGATGTAATTGAGCGAATTGGATGTGAATGGATTGTCGACTCATTGCTATGGAGAGATGAGTGGGAGAAGAGGCTTAGGAGGGGATGAAGGGGGGGGGGGGTGGACTCTCTATGTAGGCTTTGAAAACACAATTTGTTTTGAAAACTATAGACTTTTTGTGATGATTTGGAAAATTTGGGGAGGAGAAGGGAGAATGGGATGTTAAGGTTTTGTGACAGTTTCAAAGTACAATCGGGTAAGAATGAAAAATGTCAAAACATGTTAGGGTTTTGTGGGTTTACACATACTGACATGTTAGAGTTCTTGTGTGTTTAAAACTTTAAATAGGCTTAGTTTTGGGTTTTGACATTTTTTATGGGCAGACTAAAGGGTTGGACTTGGGTTATTGCATCAAAATAATAAAGAGGGGGGAGGATCAGGTTTTGATCCATAGGATCGGGTCGGGATAAACCTGGACCTACCCTGTTTGGATGATCGGGACCTTTGAGTCAGGTTCATATCGGATCGGGTCCGGATCGACTCGTGACCTGTTGATAGGCCTATCTGAGAGTGAGGGGATGGGGTGCTGTGAGAGTGAGAGGAGAGAGGGGGGTCAGTGAGAGAGTGAGACGGGAGATGGGGAAGGGGATTTGTGAGAGAGGGGGAGGGGAGAGAGAGAAAGGGGAGAGGGGGAAGGGAGTGGTGTGTGAGAGAGGGAAGAACCAGGAGGAGTTTCATACGTTATCTCGAGGTGGCGGAATTTTGACTCATGCATTTTTGGGGTGGATTCCTCTCTTTTTAAAGGGGTGGGGTGAATAACCCAGGGGTAGAAATAATGGCCCCCAACCCGAATACCCTGTCTTCCTTGTGCCCTTGTAAAGAATCATGATTGGACTTTTTGGACCACTGATTTAGTGGGACTCTAAGTCCTCGTTTGAAAATGGATTTTTGTAGTTTTTGTGTTTGCAGGAAGTTGTTTTTCTGAAATCAATTTTCAAATAAAAAAAGGGGCCAAAAGCTTTAGACATATTTTAATGATAAAAATTTGAAACCTGATTTTTTTAGAAGCTGTGGATAGGCAGCTTCCTCCAAAATCAATTTTAAAACCAAATTTTTCCTAAGCAGCATTTGGTAGTGGGATTACAAACTGATTTTTTTCAAATACTAGGTTTAAAACTGCTTCTGCAAGAGCTGTTTCCCCAACTTTTAGAAATCGCAACTTTTGTGTAATATGTACTTGAAATATATTTGCAGGAATCTATCTCATTTTTTTGTTTTGTTGCATAATTGTAGAAACAGCTTATTACAAACGTCAAAGTTGTTCAATTGTACAATCAAACGCGGTCTAAAATCCAGTGATGCAACTGCCTTTAGGTAACCTTTTGTACGGTTGTGATGAGTGGCCGTTAATGTGGGACCCATACTCTTGTTCTTATTTGGGTTGCTTGACATGCACCGCTTGATGATTCTGTTCTGATCCTCTGATCTGTACACGTGGCATGATCATGGCGTTCTCTTCTGTTTGGGTCACTGTAAAATGTTCAATCACCTCCGGTGAGAATAGCTTAAAATGTAACGAAGGATGTTCGGCTTTCAATGTCGGAGAATCTATATATTAAAGGAAGTAGTATTTCTGTAAATAGACGAGCAGACGAGGGTATAAAGGGAAAATGGGTGGGGATAGTTGTGCCAGCGAATGACCTGGAGTCCGGGTGTCGCACCACGTGGTTGTCGCTTATCAAGAACACTGATATAACCACTCCCTTGTCTTAATTGTTCAGCTTCCCATTGGGCAATTACATGGGTGTAATTGAATATGTTTGGTTGGTTATTTGTAAATTTAAATAAACTTATAACCATATTTAATTATAAAGCTACATTAATCAAAATAGAGCTGACTTGATAAAATTAAACCTAATAGAAATTGTTTAATTATTCTGGATCAAATCTAGTTGAATCGAAAATGATTGCTAGTGTAGATTAGTTGCTTCATTTTACAAATATTAATAGTACGATGGATAATAATTGAAGTTTTTAATATAAAAGTAATGATTAAAATGAATATTGGTATAAGTAATCATATGTTTAAATTAAATTCACTTTCATTTAGTTAATTCAATTTTTAAGCCCAAATTAAATCAGTTCATAAGTTTTTAATTCATACTCAAGTCAAACAAAAAAATATTGATCAAAGCTTAAAAAAATCAATTTGGATAAGTTTAACTACTAAAGTTTCACTAACATTTAGGTTTGTTTGATGTTCATTCTTATTTTATTAGAACACTAAGGGTGCGTTTGGTTGCGCGATTGCGCAGTATTTGCGATTGCAGGAAGTAGCTTTTGTAATCGTGCAATCAAACAGTTTTGTAATATCAGTTTTAAACCCAGCGATTGCAGGTAAATAGTACTCAAAAGCTGCGATTTCAAAAAGCTGAGAAAGTGAGCTTCCTGCAGAATCAATTTTACAATAGCAGATTCTTACAGAATCAGTTTTGCAATCGCACAACCAAATGCACCCTAAGTAAAATTGCGATTGTAAGCCTCTATTCCACCCATTCCTATATTTATTTTCAAACATCACTTATCAAATTTACTATTTCATATAATAATTTATTATAACTGAATTTTGGAAAGAAAGAATTCACTTTTTATATTTTTTTGTTTCCATAAATTATGGATGGAGTGTGTTATAAATTAGGAGGGTGAGGATAGATTCCTAAACCCTTTTAACAAAGTATTCAATTAAATACTTTTCGGTTGGAGAGACTGTGGGACCCACCCATCCCTCCCGTTTCATACTCTCATTCCCAAATTTAGGGTTTCTAAAATCTCTCTCTCTCTCTCTCTGGTTGTGTTTATTTTTACAGCTCAGTAAAGCCAGGTCATTTAGGGTTTCGGATATACTTTGTTCGTTCGGTGAGCTTTAGATCTCCATTGTTGTATTTTTTAGTTCCTCATACAGTCATACCTCTCTTGAACGGCTTTTCCTGTGTTTTTTTTTTGTTGTGTTTCGTTTGGTGAGACCTTCATATACTTTTTTTTTTATATAATTATTATTTTCTCCTGCTTTTTGTGTCTGTGCAACACGTTGAATCTGTTCATAGTAGGTCAAGTTGGATCTGAAATTTTTTAATTAATTTTTTTTTCTTGGGTTGATTTTTTGATGGTTAGGGTTTGCAATCTTTTGCTTCTATGGATTGATTTTTGTTGATTTTTTTATTGAATCCGTGTCAGATTGGTTTCCGTGGTGGGTTTTCATTTTTTTGCATTGTTGTTGAGATTTAGTGATCTGGGTCTTGTGCAGGGAGTGAATTGAGGTTTGATTGAATTTGGGTTCTCATCCCTCAAAAATGGGGAAGTCGCCGGGGAAATGGTTAAAGTCGGTGTTGTTTGGGAAGAAGTCGTTGAAGTCCCACGCGAAATCGAGAGACGCGACTGTAAGATATTCCCCTGTTTACATCTTTTTTGAATTAAGTGATTGAGTCCCCCCCCCCCCCCCTCGTGTTTATGAAGTTTCTTATTATGCTGATATTAGAGGACTTGAGAAGTTGTAGATTTGAATTTGATTAACGGCTAAATGTAGTGTCGATCTTAGTACTGTAGTGTATAGAAAAATGCATGGTGATTATTTTTTTAGATCTGATCGTCAAATTGGATCTTTTGATAGGTATATTTTTGATGGAATTTAATCTTTGCCATTGTTTTAGGACGTTGTTATACACAGTTCCATTTATAGCCCCGCGTGCAGTCCCTTTTTTCTCCAATGAGGTATATACCTTGTTTGATGAAGCATGTAATTTTTCACTACTTCTATAAGTGGGTTCATACAATTTATTGGATTATATAATTCATTTTATGAAAGTATATAATGTGAAATATACACCTAAAAAAATTAAAGCTTGCAAGGATTGCATGTGGGCTGCACGCAGGATTGTGCCTAACATATATATTTTTTTCCCATAAAATGAGGCCAGATGCCTACCATTTTAATTAAAAAAATTGTTTTTATTTTATTTATTTATTTATACTATGGCTTGAAGTCTTTCTTTAAAACTGAATTAATTGTCATTTTTTGTCATTGTCTTAGGTTTGTCAGTATTTGGGATTGACATAAAATATTTTCCTATGGGTCGATGTCATTGTGCCCCACATGTTTTTCTAGCACTAAGATACCTGGTTATTTCATTTTGGAAGAATGATCCATTCAGATTTTTTGTTGAATAAGAACATATATCTAAAAATTCAGTCTTATAATAAATTCATTAAACTGAATGACTCCCTCCATTTATTACCTAGTGTATCCCATTGAGATTGGTTTATTACGGTATCTTAGTTTTGGCAATAAATAGGGAAATCAAAGTCTTCCGCTGAACCAAGAAAAGTGATTATGCTTGTGGTGCTTGGGTTCAAGAAAACAGATCTCTAAATGTTCTACGTAATGTTAAGATGAGATGTCAAACTCATAGGCTGATGACAATGCAAAAGAGCGAGCCTAAAGAAAACTTAGCCAGTATGTGGGCTGGCTGACTGTTTCTTGTTAATTTGTTTTTGAGATTGGAGTTTTCCAATCTGATTATTCCCCAGAAGTCAACCTCCTTATATAATATACTTTTTTTTCCCCCAAATAGATTGTTAGTTCCCGACTGTTCTTGTTCTCTGGATGTGTAAAGGAACTCCTTAGACTGAATTTAAAATTGGATATACTTACATAAGTTCGATATTGCCTGTTTGTTGCATGTGCCATATAAAATTACCAAATCCAGTCAAACTCAATATGTTTGACTTATTATATGTTTTGTTATAAAATATACCAATATCTGCTTATACAATTTTTCAAGGGTCATACAAATATTTAGCATGACATTGTTATCCACCAAAAATCTGATTGAATTCTATTTTGATGGTATAATGTCCATTCCACCACATTTGTTACACTGGGAGATATTCTGTCCTGGGATGATCTCAGCACGCATAAGGATGTCATTTTTATGTTTTCTATTAAATCTCATTTATGCAACTTAGTATTGGCTTAAATTATGGTCTATTGAAGTGAATGCCATCAATCTGCTGGTGTAAAAATTTCAACACCAAAAAATTAACATGAGTTGTGGAAAAATATTTGCCGTGTGTGATGATTTTATAGTAACTGATCAAAGGATATCTCTGAAGTTGAGAATTGATTGACAGAAAAATAGCTGTGAATAATGTTCTTTAATTGTGGGCTGTTTGCACTATTCGAACTATTGTTTTGTAGATCCTCAATATTGTTAATGTATCCTCGATCTTCTTTACTCTGAGGCATTTGCGAGATCACATGGATGAATCTCACCATCTTAATATTGCTGCATGTGAAACAATTGAGTCACAAATAGAAAGGTGCAAATGATTCTGTGGTAGGTCATAACACGCTTTGGTCAGAGGAGCCTTTTGGGTTTTGATGCACCATAATCATGAGAAGCTGTCTGTTGAAGAAATCTTGTGTTGGTACCATTTTTCCATAAAGATGGTACCGACACTTTTCCTTGATTTCTCAAGGCCTATATTGCTATAAAAATAATTCCTTGAATCAACAGTTTGAATGACTACAGTTTTTGTTATCCATCTTTGAGTTTTGAATGATATATCAATATCTAGGGTGGCTTTTCTACAAAACCAATACTCTTGCCCTCCTCTCTCATTCCTTTCAAAGCATTGTGTTGTTTAGTCGATATGTGTATTATTTTCTTTTTGAAGAAAGATACGAATAAAAAAAGAGATGCAGGGTGCAAGGAAAGGACCATCTGCTGATTTGGCTGTGGGCTCTCCAACCATTTCCCAGCCAGTACCTGTGAGCACAAACATAAGTGGAGTTGACTTGGAGTTAGAAAGTGGGGTTGCGGCTGCTGCTTCACCTGGAGTGCGGTCATTACCTTTAAATCAAGATGGAGAGAAAAACGTGACTGGAGAATCCACTAGTTCAAATGATGTGGAGAAATCCAGTGAAGATAAGGCTGCTACAAAGGCACAGGCGGCTTTTAGAGGTTATTTGGTATGAAATCTTGCATGAAAAAACTTGAAGAAATTGGTTTTATATTTATTGTTTGTTTTGTTTTCTTTCCTTATGCAGCTTCCTATTGGTACATTTGTAATTTTGTTTTTTTATTGAATCCTTCATTGATCAATGTTGCCCTGTTTTGTACCATAAAACATGCATAAATTTCCCTGCTTTGTGTTATGGGAGTTTTGAAATATCTTCATGCATCTCTTTATTTCTTGCATCCATTATCTCTTATTTCATGATTTAAACAAATTTTCTCTGCTTCCTGTACAGCATAACCAGACTTTCAAATTGGTGCTAAAATGGTTCTTACAGTCCACCTAACTTTTATATGGACAGAAATGAGAAACAAATCTTTCCTGTTCTTATTATTTTGTCCCATATTTATTTCCTTGTTCACATTGTTTTTCTTTTCCCATTTTTTTCATTATGTTTATTCATCTCATCAAGTCATTTTACAGGCTCGTCGGGCATTTCGGGCACTCAGAGGTATCATAAGGCTTCAGGCTTTGGTTCGTGGGCATCTGGTCAGGAGACAAGCTATAGCAACCTTACGCTCTACACAGGGCATAGTAAAGTTACAAGCACAGTTTCGTGGTCGAAGAGTCAGGCTTGCTGATTCTCGGCTTAAGGTACACAAACTTTTCCTTTGAAACATGCCCTCCCCCCCCCCCTCCCTGTTTTTCCTTTACTGATTGCATTATTCTTGTTCTCTTCTTGCTGATCTTTGATTATTGAACTAATAAATTGAAATGTTGTACCCATTCACTACCTATATACTGAGATAAATATGGGCCATCAGTTGAAATGTATCTATGGTTGGTGCTAGATTCAGTATTTTTGTTTTATGATTTTCTATTTATTTTTAAACTCTGAAAATATGCTTCTTACAAGGGTCATGAATTTTTAATTTTAATGCCTTTTTCTTATGGATCCTTGCCACCAGGAAGCAAGACCCTTGGGCAGTTTGGGTTCGAATTCATCATCACGAAAGGAAAAGCTCACTGCTAATTTATATGTCAGAAAGGTTAGTTTCTTCATGCATTGTCCCTCCAGAAGATGTTCACCTTTCAGCAGTGATGTGTTCCCATTCACATGGGAAGATGTCTGGGAGTTGGTTTATTAGAATGTAACTTATTGTAATTGCAAAGACGCGTGTTATAACCATCTGTGTTCTTCATAAATGGTTATCTGATCACTGGCCTTGGTCATTTTTGGCTTGTTTCCTGTCTAGCTTCTCGCATCATTACCCACGGCCAAGCCTCTACGAATCCAGTATAGACCAGGGGAACCCAATTCTGCCACTGTGTGGGCAGAACGTTGGACGTCTATCCATTTTTGGGAACCTCTTCCACAACCGAAGATTGATTTGAAACCCCGGACAAAGCAAGGGAAGAATCATGCAATAGAAATGGAATCAGGACGGCCTAAACGCAGTGTTCGTAGAATTACAACTACAAATACTGATTCTGTGTCAGCAACTCAGACCTCTGAATCCGAGAAATCCAAGCGAACTTTGAGGAAAGCTTCTAGTCATACAGCAGATTCAGCGCAAGATCATCCTCATACTGAGCTTGAGAAAGTTAAACGTAATTTGAGGAAGGTTTCTAGTGCTTTAGTTGAATCTTCTGACAAATCACAAGCTGAAACTGAGGAACCTAAGCGCATTCCTGGAAAGGCGATTAACCTCCCAAGTGATGTGGCAGACCAGGCTGTTGAAGTATCTGTTGAGGCGATGAAGATAGACACTGCAGCAGCTGCCAATACCAAGCAAGATGAGGATGTTGCGAAAAAGCCAGTGGCAGATGATGCACCTGTTGATGCTTTGCATCACGATCAAACAGTGGTTGAGTCATCTCCATTACAGATCATTAAAAAAGATGAGAACCGTCCTGCTATAAATGGAGAATTTAGTTCCAAAGAAGATCAAGCTAACTCTGGTAACCTGAAAGCAACGAGGAGATCTTCTTTCTCAGTGAAGACAGAGTACGCAGAGAATGGTCTGCAGAATACTCTGACCATACCGAGTTATATGGCACCAACTGAATCAGCAAAGGCAAAACTACGGGGACAGAACTCGCCTAGGTTTGGTTCAGATGGAGCGGACAATAATGGCTACACACGTCGCCATTCTCTGCCATCTTCCACAAATGGAAAAGTGGCCTCTTTATCGCCACGAACACAGGGACTTGTTCAATCAAATGGGAAGGGGGCAATTCGAAGTGACAGGTCGCTGTTGTCATTGAGAGATGGAAATGGTGAGGACTCTGAAGACACTTGTTTATTGTTTCTTTCAAGGTTCTACCATCAGTTCATCACTTTTATATCATTTCCGGACAGACACTTCAATGAACATGCCGTATCCACGTCCAACATGTATCCTATACGGGACACGACACGACATGTGTTAAGATTTGTGTGGGACATGTCCCACACAAATTGAAAATTCAAAAACAATTTTCTAAATTTCAGACATGCATTGTATGCATTATGGACACCACATCAAGACACAACATGTGAAACCAAATGATGTCAAAATATTAATGGCGCTCATAGTTAATGCACCATTATAGTTATGTCATATTTTTGTAGTTTATTTTTTCAAATAATCATAATATAAAATATATCAATTTTTTTTATTTATTGCCATGTCCATGTCTTATAATTTTACCATGTCACTGTGTCCATATCCTGTGTTTGTGTCGGTGCTCCTTTGATGCTTGTTTTCTGCATTGTTTTTCAGTTTTTATATCTTAGTTTTTTTTTCCAGATTTCTAATGACACTACTGGCAAAGAACATAAAGCTGCTGTTCTTTTAGTTATATTATATGAGTTGGATTGTGTAGTTGTCCTACTTAACTGGTAAAATGTGTGATTTGATATAGCATTGATATTTTTTGTGTTTGTTTTATATTACTAGGCATAGGTTTGCATCAAATTTGTCAATCTTAGTTTCCTATTCACCGTTGTCAATTTTTTTATGAACACAACATTGAGGATTGCATTGAGGATTGCTTCATTTCCTGAGGGAAAAAATTTAGAAAACTGACACGAGCACTGTGTCATTGTATATCTTCCGACAATAGAGATGCTAAATTGAGCTTACTTCTTACTGCTAGTTGTCTTATGAGATTTTTGTGCATTAGCATGATATCACTGCATATAATTTTCACATCTGACAAAACCTGATCGGAAGGTAGCAATTGTAATTGAAATTTCACTGGTATATATCATTTCAACAGGTAATAATTAAAATTAGCTCATCTTATCCATATCTGCATATTTCCTAACTGCCAATGCTACATTTTTCTCCTTTTCTTTTCGGATAAACCGATTCAAGTGGAATGGAGGAGGTAAATCAGTGGTTGATTATGAGGGATTGCAATGCTGCTCTTGCAGCATAAAGTTTCGACGATGAACGTGCGGGGGTATTTGTGTGCTTGGATCCCCTAATTATTTTCTCATAGGGCTTTGGCTTGTTGGTTCATGTATAGTTACAGGCGTTTTAGTGTGGTTTTGTTCTGTGATCTGGTTGATCTCCATATTCTGTTTTTGTTTCTTGTGACTCAAATGACCCAGTCGAAACTTCTAAATATATTCTTGCATTTTCTCATTTAATTTGCATTTATTTATTTATTGCTTTTCTTAATGGCCTTGATTTCTAAGATTATAATTTCCCATTGCTTCTTTCTTTCTTTATAATTTTTTTCATACGGCAAACAGGAGGCCTGTGTGATAATATTTATATCTCAGGAAGACAGGCACATGCTTGAAATAAAAAAACCCACCTGAAGTGTAATGGTGGTGTTATATGCAATACTGTTTTTCAACTCTGTTTGTCTCATGTACCTTGTTAGCTTATAAAGGAATACATACCTCGTTAAATTGTTTTTCACGTTGTATCTTGGTAAATGAGGTGTTAATATATTTTTAATGTTGTCTATGAACTAGTCAATACAAGTTGTTGAAATATGTTTTATTTTTATGAAAATATATATTTGTAATATATAATTTAAAAAAAAATAAATAAATTGAAAACGGATGCAGACCACAATTGTAGATAGGGTTGCATATAACATTTCCTTTTATTATAGTCTCTGCCTTAGTTAGCTTTGGTAGAGATACCAAGGTAGCGTTTGGTTGCGCGATTGCGTAGCGTTTGCGATTGCAGGAAGCTGGTTCTGCAATCGTACAATCAAACAATTTTGTAATCGCAGCCTTTTGCAAACAGATTTCAGGCAAATAGGTTTAAAAACTGCAATTTGAGAAAGCTGGGGGATACATTTTCTTGCACAATCAGTTTTAAACTCAGTGATTATAGAAAATCAGTGTTGTAATCGCGTTACCAAACGCTACCCAAGTCATCTATTGGTTATGGGTTTTGAGTCTATTTAACCATTAAAAACACTTATGAAAAAGGTTAGTTTTGATCTACCTCTTGTTTTGGATGTTGTCCTAACTTTTGGTGTTTTTATACAAAGCAACCACACTCAAACTCGGGATTTTATCATGTTAATTCAAACACTTCACCTTGTTCCAAACAATAAACCAATTTGTTTCACATTGTAGTAAGCAAATTGCATTAAGAATCAATTTTCTTCCAATGTCTTCCTAATTTATCAGAGGTGATGAAATGTAATATGACATATAAATCCCCTTTTGAATAGTGAATGGAATATCACAACTCCAAGTAGACTTGGAATACCAATATCAGATTAATTTCATCTATTTAGCATAGCTATACACCTTTTTTTTTTGCAAATAAACATGATTTTTGGGCTTCCTCACCCATATTCCACTCTATTCTACATATAATCTTCTACTAAAAAAGGGCTAGGATTTGATACATGGCCTAGTTAGAAACCAAAAAAAACTGGTGGGAGAGTGTAATTGATCAGTACATTCTGAGAGGAAAAATTGTAGTCATTCTGAACATTAGGCAACGCTAAGAACAATGTGATCTTTCTAAAGAAAATTATTTAATGCATTATATAATATTTGCTGTATATAAATGATTTAGAATCACATGGTAGTGTTGCAATGAAACAAGTATGAACTTATCAGGATAACCCATTAAACACTTTGTGCTCCCCTACCAACTTTGATGAAGACATCTCCAGAGTGTTGGCCAGACCCCAGGCTTGTATGCTCTTTGCATTATCCACTACTTGAAAAACATCCGCGATCTGCACTTCATGCTTTGGAGATTCAAATTTTTGTGTACCTGAAATGTGATACATCTTGTTCACACTCAAGAGAGAGCTGCCTTGCTAAGTTTTTGACCTCGTGTTCATCGTCTACTGGTGTCGTTGTGAACACACAGGATCCTCCATATCTATCTTTCGAACTGTGGACTAATTCCAATTGTCATCATATTTGTGTATCTTTAAATTTTTCACATATAGAGGAAAACATTTGCTTGGTTAATTTAGATAGCAAGTGTTTATGATATAGTAAGTGTTACATGATTATTTAAGAATCACTATAGGAAAAATTGCTTTCCTGTCGAAATATCAAGTAAAATTAGAAACTGGTGGCATGATACAAAATATGGTAGTGGTTATGAAAATATTTCCACATCTGAAAGTTTTCTCTTGAAGAATCTAATATATTGCCCACAAACTATCACACAAAACAGTTCATGTCAGTGATAAAACTTCAGTGCCATGTTATATGTGCCAAGTTGTAATTTCCATTTATTATAGCATATGGCTCATTACATGGATAATTCTAAACACATGAACTTTATAGTTTTCCCTCTAACAATTGTGAGAACAAGATCATTATAACATTTTTTCCTTTTCTTAGATAAAATTTCTTTCACATTAGTATTGTACAGAATAAAAACAACATCTTAAATTAGTGCTTTAGACGACATCTTAAAGTGAAACCATTAAGTTGTTAGTGCATGACAGAAATGAGTGCATGAATATAGCTTGGCAAACACAACTAAAGGGAAAATTATAACAAGAAATACTAAGTTGGTTTGGCATGTTTTAGTTAATCAAGATAAACCTAGTACAGAAGAAGAAAAGGAAGCTAGTCCTATTTTCATGTTCTAGAAACTGACATATGACTTTCAGTTAGAGATAGAAACCAAAAATATTTATGATTGGACAATAAGCTCAATTAAGGAAGCCATGACTCTCCTTTTAGTATTATGATCTGATTTATTTTTTGTTTTTATTTATTTATTTTGGTGTTGAGACTTAAAAGCAACTGCAAATATTGGAAGTTTCCCATCGACTTTAATTGGGATGGTGTCATGACTTAGTAAGGCCTTATATATCATCCAGTCAAGATAATAGATTGATCTTAAAGTTATTTGTGACTCACAAAACAAGTCAATATCAACCCATAATTTGGCTGGAGAATCTAGAACTTAAAAAAAAAGTACCTAGAATTTTCTATTAATATATCAATGTACGCATTATAACTTATGCTGTTAAGAGGCCACCCTAGATTTTGAGAGGGAGAGTTATATTTGTAGCTCCCCACTATACATTTTTTTGGAATATCCAGAAAACAGTAAAATAATAATAAAAAAATTTGTTGCCACGAATTCTCACTTGGAAATGACTCATGACTAATCATCCCTGGAATATGTATGTCTTTGAAATAAAAGGCATACCAACTTTTATATTTTTGGATTTCCAGTTTTGCTGCATCATATGAAGTTGGCAGAGCATAATTTGGAGTTTGAGAACTCATGAGTATAGTAAGAGAATCAACCATTATTCATCCATTCAAATACATAATTTCAAAATTAAATAACACAAACTTATACATCAACCATAATCTAAATGAAAACATCTCAAACTTGTATGATACACACATTATTAATTCAGCTCCTCCGGTTGTGCTTCTAAACTTAAAGGTAACAACTAACAACCATTACATGCCAAAGGAAGAAGACTTTATTCACCCTAATAGAAACAAAATTAGACGATGAAGGACGATGACCAAAACTCGATCTCGCTAACAGTCTTGAGATCCACAAACACCACTACACGATCCTCAAATCTGAAAAGAGAAAAGAAGGGTGAGCTACAACAAGCTCAATGATGGACCTAAGACGTCCCATTAATAATAATAATAATTTAAAAGATGACAGAGTTATAAAATTCTGAGTCTCACAGAATATTTTATTTCATAACAAAATTGTAGTAAATCGTGCTGAACTTCTAAGAAGATGGACTACTTATCTTTAAAGGAAGTCACACAGAACATATACATGAATACAATGCTACATGATGCGCATGATGCAACAGACACTCATGCTCACCTTTCATGACACAGCCGCAGAGGGCTCCATCTTACAGCCTGGCCATGTAGACATTGTCATGAAGACAAGGTTCTAATTTTTCTTGGACTGTGGCCATGTAGATCGGTGTCACGTGGACGATGTCATATAGAACATTAAGATGCATACATGATCAACTACTCACTGCCGAATTGTCACACATGCAATAACAATATTATAATTCCTTCTAAGCATAGAGTTCATACATAAAATAAACATCTCACATATATCATGAGGACATGCCCATGCATATGCTCCATACACAAAGTAATAGTTGTATTCATAATCTAGTCACGATGCGAATATGATATACAATTATGCAATAGTTTTAAAAACTACATAAGATATGAGATCCACTCACTTTCGATCCTACACAAGACAACCAGTCTTACAAGAAAGCTAATCACGGTCTACTGTTTCCAAGGGTTAATCATACAAACGAACCAAATCAGAAACGTGACACATAATGATCAAAGAAAACAAAGTGTACAAAATTAAACAGAGTCGGCTACTTAAATTTAGCCACCTCTTTAAGCTAGCTACTTAAACTCGGCCGTCTAAATCAATTGACTACTTTTATTCAGCTAACTCTTCAGCAGACCTTAAACCAGCATACATGCCTCCTAATGACTTCGATTCACCATCCCCCTCCATTTTTTTCTTATCGTTTTTAAAATTATATAATGTTATATGAAAACTCGATTATTAGTAAATATTATTAATATTAATCCATTTATGTAAAAAATTATACTATTGAAAAGATCTCATTAAAACCTTTAAAATGAGTCTAATATTAAATGGTTTTGGGGTTATTTTTAAATTAGTAATTTTTTTAATTAAATAAGATAACATAATTATTGAATAATCAAACGTACGAGGATTTATTTAAAATTAATTTAACATTAGTCTCATTTTGAAGGTCTCGGTGACTCCTTTTCAATGATAGTAGTTTTTTAATTATAAATGGATAGTGATATAAATATACATTAAGTTGAAGTAATTAGTGTATAAAGTAAAAATAAAAAATTTGTTTTGCAGATGACTTTCAAATTTGGAGGTTAAAATTTAAATCTCCAAATTTGGAGGTTCACTTGGAGGGTGATTGAAGCAAACCATCATCCAAATTCAAAGATTTAGAAGTGATTGGAGCAAGTCACCCTCTAAATTCCATGTTACCTAGCTGAAGGTACATAAAATCTCTGCCATGCACAAACCCAAATGCATAGAGATTAATCGAAAATTTTCTTTTGTAATTGGCGGTCTCCCATCTGTATAATTTTTTTTTTAATAAAAAAAAAATCATTTGTGATATGCATCTAGTAGCATTTGATGAGGGGCCTGTCTAGCCCCACCCACCCCACCCACCGATTTTCTTACCCCACCGGTCAACAAAAAAAAAAAAAAAAAAAAAAAACCGGTGTTTTGCTATCCCCACCGATTCGACCGATTTGGTCGCCATTTCAGGTTTCGGCGATCGGATTTGGTCGCCATTTCAGGTTTCCGCGATCGAATCTGGTCGAACAGATTTGTAATAAAGTTTATAATTTTTTTTTTGAAAACAAATCTCACGACGTGTATCCTCCTTGAATCTTTCATTCACTTCAAGTCTGAGTTGTAATGTAGGGAGAATAAATCATTATTATTAAATGTAGAATATAAGAACAATTTTTTTTTTACAAAGTTACAGACAAATTCAAAAGCAAATATAAAATGTGTTTGAATCAACTGGTACGTTTTTTGTTTTCAAACAAAAATTCATCTTAACTACGAATTCAAACGAAGCTTAAAAATAATATATATTTGTCTATAAGATTTTTTCTATAAAATTTGAATTAATTGAAAGTATATATACTTACATTTTTTTTAATCCCTTAGTGTTGTTTGGGTGAAAGAATAAATGTAGAATATGATGGATAAATCAAAAATTTATTTGTTTACAAAAAATAAGTAGATATAATTCTGAACTCTGTTCGATCCATTCTGGTCGCTCAAAACCTGAAATGACGACCCATTACGGTCGCCCAAAACTTGAAATGGTGACCGAATTCGGTCGAACTGAATCGGTGGGAACAGACAAACACCGGTTTTTTTTTTTTTTTTTTGATCGGTGGGATTGGAAAATTGTTTGGTGGGGGATAGACGGGCCCTTTGATAAGATATGATTAGAACATGGTACATATCCATTAGACAAAAAACAATTTTTTTTATAATAGACAAAATCAATTTCAACAGTTCCACAGCTACTATATATATATGATTTATAAAATTCACGTGCATGTGACATGAAAATATTAATTGAAAATACAAATTTCAATATGTGTATGTTCTCTGAATAAACTTGCAAGACTATCCTTGTCTTGTGAGATCTGAATAACCTTTTATTTATTTATTTATATATATACGCATGAACGACTCATAGGTGCATCATTTATTTAGAAACAGAGAGGAAGGGTGAGAGACCATACCTATCGTCATGTGTGGTAGAATTTAACAAAAGTAGACTTAACAGACTCATCTTCCCACTCCAGTGCGTCCCATTTTCCTTCATAGCCATAAATTTCCTTCAGCTTCGGGGCGCTGCTTGTTGCAAGCGGCAGCTTCTTCAGCTCGGGACAATTGAGCATCCAGATACGCTCCAGAGATGGTAAAGCCAATGGATGCTCACATATGGTCTTCAATGCCGGCATATGTTGGACGTCAATGAATTTGAGCCACGGTAAATCTCCATCTATCAAATGCTCCATTCTTTCGCAGCCGTCGGATATAATGGATCTCTCTGAGACAATTAAGCTGACGAACCCATCTCACATGCTCCATATTGTGACTAAATAACCACAAAACGATGAAGGTTCTTAAGTGCATCTTGTGCTCCCACTTTTATTGTCTTGAGGTCTTGGAGATAAAGCGTCAGGGACTCAAGCTCTGGAAGCAAAGGGCCTTTTCCTTCTCCACTGATTATAATTTCCTCCAAACCACAACACCTAAAAAATGATAGCGCTCGCAGACGGTCCATTTTCCAATTAGTCGACGAGAGATTGATGGTTCCCAGATCATCGCAACCATCTAATGCCAGTGCATATGTGATTCTTGGCAGGTGTGTGGAGCTTAAAAACCGTTGATAAGATTGAGCTGATTTTAGTTGGAGTCGAAGATCTTGTAAACTTTTGAGGGCCTCCAGATCTTGTAAGCTAACTTCAATACCACCGATGGAATTCTCAATGTCTGTGGATCCATCACCTATAGAGTACTTTGTTCGCTGTAAGCTGAACACCTGCAACTTTGAAAGTCCAGAGATTGCCTCCCTGGGGATGCTGTCAAGATAAAAGGTACTGTTTAGATAAAGTTGCCTCAGTTTGGTCAACCTTCCTAACTCTACAGGCAATGATGAGATTCCTGTAAATGACAAATTCAAATGTTGCAACTCAGTTAGCAGACCAATTCCCTCAGGAAGACGAGGGATGCGGTTTTCATAATCCATTGATCCTGGCACGTGCCCTGACATATCCAAGACTCGAAGATTTGGCGTTGATGGAAAAAGCTCACCCGAGATTTCAGAAAAAGTATTACCTTGGAGCAACAAGGTTGAAAGGTTAGGACATTCAGGGATAGCATCTGGCAAAGTTTCCATACGATTGTGCATCAGGGATATCCTCCTATTCCCTCCCCAATTTTCGGGCGCAGGTGCTTCGATCTGTTCGATTCCAGCATGCACCAAGAACTTGTTCTCACCCTTCCTTGAGGAAATCCAGGAGGCCATGTCCCGAATAACATCGTGCATCCTTACTCGCCTATCACTGTCAAGGCTCCTCTCTAACAAATGTGTCGCCGTGAGCAGACCAATGATAGTGTGTGCCTCTCCACGGGCGCCAACAATGTCATCTCCATACTCCTCATCAAAGAACCCCTCCCCCACCCAGTATTCCACCAATTCTTCCTTGTCAATGTCATGATCCTCAGGGTACAAGCAACAGTACAAGAAGCATTCTTTCGTAGTGTCATCAGGCAGACTATCATAACTAAGCTCCAAATTGTAAAGTAAATCATTTTCAAAACCTCTGATATTCTTGATCCGCAATTTCTTAAGTGCTGATGCAGCATGATTCCACTCTTCAAAGGTTGTTTTGCTTGCCATCGCCTTCCCGATGACAGTGAGGGCAAGAGGCAAACCACCACACTTCTTGCATATGTCCCTGGCGAGCATCTCTATCTTTGGATCGGAGTTGATTTTTTTCTCACCAACATTCTTCTTAAAGAGTACCCATGCCTCCTTTGGCTCCAAGCAGTTCACACTCACAATGTGCTCACCTGCACCCATATTGATGCACACCTCCTTGCTTCGTGTTGTCAGTAGGAGTTTACACTTGTTGGCCTTATTTGGATGAGGGACCCCCATATGCTCAAGGATTTTTAGGAACTCGGATCCATCCCATACATCATCGAGCAATAAAACAAACTTCATGCATTTGAGGGCTTTAGCTATCTTAATGGCTATTTCGTTGAAGTTGTCACCTTGGTCAGGCTTCCCAATTAGCAACTCACATATCTTCCTTTGTATCTCCTCAAAGTTTGGCTCCTTGGAGACAACAACATAGATAAATTTATCAAAATCACGGGGTCGATGGGATAGCACATCTTTGAATCTTGTCAAAAGGGCAGTCTTCCCGACGCCCCCCATTCCGCACACACCGATGACTTGCGCATCCTCTCTGTTGAAGCAGAGGTCACTGAGCTTAGCTAGAGCGGCCTCCAAAACCGAGTCTGTACCCTCAAATGGTGAGGTGGGGATTGCCTCAACCAAATCATGGAGCCTGCTTCTCTCCGTGATGGTGCCCTGCACCTCATCGAGCAGCTCGGCAGCTCTCCTTCCGAGCTCATCGCCTGGCGAGCACCCAAGATAACAACCATCATCGCACTCGTTACTGTGCTGAATTGCAGATTCAATGGAACTGTTCTCCATATATAGGGACTGCACATTCTTGAGCCATTTGTCCGTTTGATCGGTTCTTTCCATCCCTCGATTCTCCCAAAGCTCAACCTTCTTTGACACGACACCTTCCATAACCATGAGTTCCTCCATTTTCTTCCTCAGAAGCCAAATATAGTTCCTGGGAGGGGTGAGATTTTCGGTCAGGTGACCGTAGACTTCGTCTTTTTTCGAACGTTCAAAATCCACCTTTACAAGCAGCTTAGCCACTCTCCCACCCAATCTGTAGCTAGACCAGCAGTTGCGGGGAAATCCGCAGCAACACATCATCCTGTTTTCATATGCCGCCTGGACGAGGCTTGCTTCCTTGCTGAGATCCTTCACCCTCTTGAGCCATTCAACGACGTGTATGGTGCGCTTGCGTGGCGGTTCGTCATTCTCCTCGATCTTGATCTTCGCCATCACATCATCTCGCCATGCTTTCAACTCGATCGTCTTCAACCCCAACGAGATGATGTTGTCGCTGAGAGAGATTAGATTGTCCACCTTCTTGATGAGGGAACCGCATAACACATTCCTCAATGGTTCGAAACACCATAGCACACATGATGTTACACTACCGTCATTCATTTTTTTTCCCTTTCAAATCGAGACAGAGAGATCGATGAAGCTATACTTGTCTTGGTTGAGTCCTTTGAATGAGTGAACTTTCCCCTGCACACCCAAGTATCTTTTTTTAATATATTTAGAGTAATTAACATTTTAAGTTTTTCTTATTGTCTTAGACTTAATATTCTTAAACTACACTGAATGATATATATAACACTTGGAGTTTGTTATAAATGATATGTATACATATATGTTTTTTAGGATTTATAGATGCAACTAAAATCAAATTTATCCATAATCACTAAAATATAGCAAAAAGCATATGAAACAAGAGGTAAATAGTAAGAAAACATGAAAATATATCCCTAATTTCTCTAATCATTCTCTTTTGTATTTTGAACACACTTGAATTCATAATGCCTACAATTTCACTAAAAAAAATAAGAAGAAAACATAAAAAAATTCATATGGGGAGAATGAAGTCAAGATTATATATATATTTGTATCATGCTAATAGAAAATGCTTGGCAAATATTAATTGAAAAATGTATTATTCTAAGTCTAAACTCAATCCTAAATAACAATCACAATGGAAAATCAATACCATATTTCCTTTAAAATTGACTCCTAAATTAATTCCTACATATAAATCTTATAAATATGTTCACATTCATAATAAAAGACCAGCTTCGACTTACATGTGAAAAAAAAAAGAGTAGACCTATTTAACACACTACATATGAATGTTTATCAAATTCTTATTCAAATGCATTCACATAAAAACTTATACTTTTTATTCTCGCATTTGTATAACAATTGTGGCA
The DNA here is from genome assembly GCA_030737845.1 of Acorus calamus. Lineage (NCBI taxonomy): Eukaryota > Viridiplantae > Streptophyta > Magnoliopsida > Acorales > Acoraceae > Acorus > Acorus calamus. The sequence continues at coordinate 21,528,859 of CM060871.1, forward strand.
TGACACATATACTTTAATTTCTCCAAACTTTAGTTCCTAAATCAACAAATCCATATAGGATTTCTTAATTGATTCAAGCCTTTTTTTTTTTTTTGATATGAATTGATTCAAGCTTTTAATAGCCCTTTATAGGACACTTTGAGTTTCGATTCAAGCTTTTAACATTCCCCTTGTTTTTTTCCATCATTACAAAGGTCACCTTCTTTGTGACATAACAATATAAAAAAAAGAAGAATAAAACTACAACAAGCTACATTTGAATGTTCTTTTCCATGCAATTTTAAATGCAATATTAAATACATAAAGACTTCTACTTTCAAAATCACAAATATGTAACAATTATGTCATGTTGTTCTCAATCTTGACTTTTATATCAACTTTCCATATAACTCATGAATTGATTTCAAACCCTTAATTGAAAATCATCATCATGAATTAAAAGCTTAAAAAAGGAATAGAACTAAAACATGCTAACAATTAAATGTACTTCTCAATTCAATTATAAAATGAAATAGTATCCACATAAAAACTCATTTCATGATATATCTCATATTTCATGATCATAGATACATAACAAGCTAAGCCCTAATGCAAACCATAATTTGAATTTTGGATATGTCCCGCCACTTTTTAATGCATCTACTTCCCCTGGTCACTAAAAAAACAACATCTAACCAAACCCTAGAAAGAACTGAATTTCACAATCATGAATGTAAAAAATATCATGATATCTGACCTTTGTGTGCTTGAACTATTAAGATCTTGGGATAGAATCCTCCTTCAAATCATGCATCTACATTGAACAAAAAAATAAAAAATCAATTCAATGATCATTAATATATAATGAACAAGTATAAAAAATAAGAGCAATTTTAACATGTTAAAAAAAAACTATTTTTCTCTTACATAGTTCACAGCTTAAATAATATAGAAAATCTAGAGATGTGAACAGAGTGGAGATTGACCAAGATCTCAGGATCTTATCCTCCCCAGAATCATCTACCTGAACAATAGATCTACCTGAACAATAGAAGACTCAGAATCAATGCTCATCGATCTATAAATCAATGCTTATTGTTCTTTTTTGAATAGGAAATAGAAATGTCTACAATTCTTTCTCTAAAAAAAATAATCAATGCTCATAATCATAAATATAAAAATTAGGTAAATCTAATTTATTAATAATAAATCTTCTATTACATGATTCAAAACTCAAATAAAAAAAAGATAACAAAAGCAAAGGATTTGATCATGGTGTGATATACAATCATATCCTCCTTCTAATCTTCCACTTTGAACAAAAATTCAAAATAAAATAATAATAATCCACACATATTTAATAAGTATAAGATGTTAAAAATGTAAAAAATATTATTCTCTTAAACAAGAGATGTGGCCTTCTTATGGTTTTAAATACAATTATATGAAGAAAACACAACTTTTATCATGTGTGTTCTCAGAAAATATTTGATGAGATACTAACACGAGCGATTAGGTGCGGCGAACGGCGGGTGCGGCCGCGACGTGGGCCGTTCGACGCGGGTCCATCAATCCGACGGTCGATTGAATCCACCCGACCGTCCGATCGATGGACCCGTGATCGACGGCCTTATCGCTGCCGCACCCGCCGTTCGCCGCACGTAATCACCCCTCGAATACAAAACATTCCATTCTAATTTAATATGAGCAAATGACCTTTTGAACAATAATTGGACTGCATCAGATCAATCACACAAGTACTTGGACATAGAATTAGAAAACTGTGAATGATGATCAATAGACCGTTTGGATACCGGATGAACTCCGGATAACCCTGGATAAAATTTTAAAGCTGTTTAGAAAACCCGGATAAACCCAGATAAAGTGTGCCGGAATAAATTGGTATAAGGTGGTATATGGATTCCAATCAACCCTTAGAATAAAATTTATCCTAGGTTATTCCACTCAAAGAATAAGTAGGTCCACTGTCAAATCAATTGTCATCACCTCTTATAAATCACCTGTCAAATCAACTATCATTACTTTTTTACCTTTTATAAATCCTTATCCATATTTTATTCACATTTTACCCAAACAATAAAATATTTATTCTTACGATTCCCAACAAGAATAATTCAAAACACAACGAAACACAAAATCACTTTATCCTTATTTATATTCACTTTTACTCGGAAAATAAATACCCAAGAATAAATGTTATTCTGTATCAAAAAAGGAGTCTTGATAGATCACATTTCTTTGTATAGTAATTATAAAGCAAAAGCAACCATAATAAAATTAATCAATCAATTAATAATATGATTAAAGTTATATTAAAAATATCAAATGATTGATAAAATTAAATCAAAACTCAGCTATAATGTTTCTATTCAGAAAAAAGAGAATAAATAAAAAAATATTTCACAATCTAATTAGAAAACTCAACAAGCAATACCAAATCAAAACCCCCTGTTATAAAACAATAATTATGTGAATATGTAAGTGACTTATGAAGTCATATCAATCTAAAGCATGAATATAATTTTTACGTTTTTACCTTTATTTTGTAGAGAAGAGGAATTGATGAATCAATGACTTCACCTGAAAAAAAAAAAAATGAAATGAAGGATGAACCTTTTTTTTATGTAACTCAACAAAAATATTAATTGAGAAACTATTAAAAACCAAACACCTAAAAAACTCAACAATCTAAACAAAAAATATTAAAAAATACTATAAACAAGAAACACCAAAAATTCTCGATTTCATATTAAAAACTTAGTCCGTACATCTTCTCGAAGCATCAATAACTTAAAATTAGATAATAAAAAAAGACAATGAAATTGAAAGGTGACAACATAATGAAATAAGTAAATTGGTTAGTTGATAAAATAAAAAAAATTAAGAATAATAAAACACTAATTGGTGCTCCTATGAAAAAAAAACAGACAATGAAATTGAAAGGTGACAACATAATAAAAATAAAATAAGTCAATAGGTTAGTTGATAAAATAAAAAATTAAGAATAATAAAACACTAATTGGTGCTCGTATGAAATAAAAAAAAGGCAAAGTTGCTGCAGACTAACGTCAATAAACAAATTAAATAAGATTTGCCATTGGCTCGATTAAGAATTCGAGCAAATTTAGGGATTTCATCAAGTTTACTTCAAATGATAAAATCAATCTGATTCAACAACAAATCAGGTGTATCTATTTCTGGAATTTCCAATCGATATTGGCATTCTCATAATATATTTAAATTAAATTTTTAGTTAATGGATAAATTAGTAATGCAAAATTTAACATCCATTATCTCTATCTATATATAATAAGGAAAATGACTAAAAAGGTCTATCTAAAAGTTAGAAATACCCAAATGAGCTATTTTTTAAAATTATACCTAAAAAAGTCTCATTTCACAGTTTTGAAAACATAAAAGACTAATTTGTCCTTGTGTAATTAGATCTGTAATATTCCTCTTTATTCCACACTAAAAACCTATTTTTCCTACAAAACAACAATATCTCTATAAAAATCAATCAGGTTTTGTTATTATATATTATATTGTGTGTTTCTTATATATATCTTATATGATATTATTTATCATTTTTCATTGTGTATAATCATATTATGTAATTTAAATCTGTGTTGTGCCACAATACAACATATGATATTTTAGTATTCTAAATCTTTATTCACATTTTTTATTTTTTTGGCTATTTACATATGATATCATTAGTACATATCCATTTAAAAAAAACATCAACATTTAATGGAGTTCATCATAACTCAAATTATATTGATACATATTTCACAAAATCCACATAATCACAAAGAATTTACAATAAAAAAATTGATCTATATGAAAATGTGTGAAATATATTAATAAAATTAAGAGGGTAAAATATTTTAACAAAGCTAAGAGATATATAATGTATTAAGGAGATTTTTTTGATCATTTCCCTAATAACAAAACCTAATTGATTTTCATAGAGATATTGTTGTTTTGTAGGAAAATAGGTTTTTAGTGTGGAAAAAGAGGGATATTATAAATTTAATTACATAAAGGCATATTAGTCTTTTGTTTTACCAAAATTGTGAAATGAAACTTTTTATGTACAATTTAAAAAAATTATTGATTTGGGTATTTCAAACTCTTAGGAGATTTTTTTGGTCATTTTCCATATATAATAATACTACTTATCATGCACATGCTAATGCACGTGGTATTTCATACATAGATATATGTTTTATGAATATAATTTTAATGAATAATAAACAAATTAATATGTGAACATTTGTAAAAAATTTAGTGAATAAATTTCTATTTATAATTTTTCTTATCAAATAAGAATATAAAACAAAAATCATCATTGAATTGATGGAGAGAATAAAGTTAAGATTATATCTATTTGGATGATGTTAATATAAAATTCTTGACATATAAATTGACAATTACATTATTCTAAGTATATACTCAACCTTATATAATAATCACAATATAAAACTAACACCGCATTTCTCTCAAAATTAACTCCTAAATTAATTCTCACATATAAATCTCCTGAATATATTCATATTCAAAATATAAGACCACCTTTATAACTTAAATGTAAAAAAATAGACCTACAACATACTACATTTGAAAGTTCATCAAATTTTTTTTTAATTTTTATAAAATGGTAAAATAAATTTAGGGGCATGCACCCTCATGTGTGGACACTTTTCGTCAAATTCTAATTGAAATGCAATCACATAAAGACTTATATTTTTATGATTGTATATGTATAATAATTATGATATGATACATATAAATTATTTTGTCTAAATTTTAACTCCTAACTCAATAACCCATATAGAATTCCTTAATTGATTCAAACTTCTAATTGTCCCCATGTAGGATACCTAAGTTGAGTTCAAATTTTTAATAGATTATTTTTTTCAACATTACAACGGTCACCTTCTCCTCTCATAGACACAAAACTTATCTAAAAAAAGAGAGTAAAACTACTACATACCACATTTTACATTCAATTTTAAAAGAAACATTAATTATATAACATCCTCTTTTTTTAATTCACATATGCATGCATAATAATTGCCTAATTGTTCTCAATTTTGTCTTTTAAATCAACTTTTCATTTAATTTGAATTGATTCAAACCCTTAATTGGAAGTCATCATCATGAATTAAAAGTGTAAAAAACGAATATAACTAAAACATGCTAACATTTAAAGGTACTTCTCTAATTTTTCTTATAAAATGAAATAACATCCACATACAAACTCATATTTCATTATTTATCTCATATCTTATAGTTATAATGCATAATAATCTAAACCCTAATTCAAATCATAAATTGAATTTCAGATATGTTCCACTACTTTTTACTGTATCTATTTTCCTGGTCACTAAAAAATATCTAATTAAACCCTATAATGAACTAACTAAATTTCACAATCACAAATATAAAACAAAAAAATCGAGATATCTGACCTTTATGTGCTTTGAGGATCTCAGGTCCCCATGTTGTTTTCTGCTAAAACATCCATCACAACATGTGATTTTCTTCCAAATGCACCCTGCCGAATAAAAAAAAAGAGGAAACATCAGGGACTCATAACATATTTCTATTAGTGTAGAATGTTTTTATAATCATCAATTATATTTTTATTATGACTAAAACATGAAAAAATCAACTGAAATTTTAAAACCATTAAATTTCTGTGTTTTTCATTTTCAATGAAATTTGGAGTTTGAAAAGATTTCATTTTTTTTATTTTCATCATACCAATTATCCATTATAACACCTGGAAATCTATTATTACAAAAATCAAAAGATTACTCTAGAATATATACCCGTAAATCAAAACGCAAAAGAACGATTATGATATTAAAATCACCCAACCTCTAGAAATACATGCCCACAAACATTCACTGTTGCTTATTTACTATTTTTAAACCGTTACAATAAACAAGTCTACAACTTATCAGAAAAGTTATGATCTATAATCTGTAAGTTATAATCTACAATATGTAAATTTAATCTGCAACAAACATATATTGGACTCCGAAACTTATGAACTCATGTCTGAAAGATTGTTCAGTTTTTTTTCTTTTATATGCAGCTGCCTACTTAGATATTGTTCAAGATATATATCATAATCAATGCAATGAAATCAGCGTATCTACACTGATGATTACCCAACCATCTCTTGGTGGGTTGATAGAGAATTTGATGATGCATTAAACACTTCACCAAGAAATTAGGAACTCAATCAGTAAACATTGTGATGTTTTTCTTTTCTCTCTTTATAGAATAACATGACTATAATTCTATTTCAAAGCAACCCAAAGTACATAAAAGGGGAACTATAAAGCCATTCTTTGTATATATATATATATATATATATATATATATATATAAGAAATGTATGTAATATAATTCATTCAGAATTGTGCTCAAGTACACCCTAAAATAAAATTTCTTCAATCTCTAGTGATTAGACTTAAAATATAGCAATTTACAAATTATCAGCAATACAAATTAAGCCACAAAATTTTTAATTCTTTTTTTTTTTTTATCAATTATAGAACATGTTATCTTCATGAAGCATAATAAATTTTGTGGAGTGATAGTCTATAATTTGTACACATTAAACATACTCACTTAATGGTTGAAGGTGTATCTCTAGAAGAAAAATAAAAGGTGAGGCAACAAAAAGTCTTTCTACATGCCCAAATAGATCAAAATACAATCAATCTAATCTCACAATTCATAATGGTCTTAAGTAACCTTTTCTTTACAAAAGAATGCAGTACTGAAATGAAACTCTTTGGTAGAAGACATGATTTATATTTTTGAATAATATGATGATAAGATTTGTAAATGAAACTATGACATTTAAAACATACCTTTTCTTGCATAAGAAATGAAAGCTCTTGATAAAAAAATCGCCAAATGAGCGTATGAGATGAAAGATCCTCTTCATAAGATCTCATATTGACAACGGAGAACAAATAAAAAATGCAAAAGGCCATGTGGAAAGACAAATACTATATAACCCAATTGGACCATTTGGTCAGAAGAAAAAAATTAGATAACTGAGGGTGAGATGTAAGGTCCTCTTTATGAGAAAAAATAAAATAAAATAATGCAATAGGCCATGTGAAAAGACTTATATTATATAGCCCAATTGGACCATTATATTATATGTATGTTCGCAGGTTGCAAGGTTGTCTCACAACTAGTCTGGGGACTAAGCTGCACTTGCTGGTAAACAAGAGAGAGAAAGGATTAAAAAAAATAGAGAACCAATTTTATATTATATTAATTGGGAATGCGTTGCATCGACAAAATCAAGCCATGTGTTTAGGATAAAGATGTAAAATGAGTCGTGTCAAGCCGTTGGTTGAAGATTGTGCCGTCAGCTGGCACGGACCACGTGAAAAATTCAAGAATGAAACAAAACACAGTGTAAGAAATCTGTTAACTATCTTCTTAGATAGAGTTTATGCGAAACACTTCTTTGAGCCTTTCACATATACATAATCTTCTTCTTCCTTGAATTACAAGCCCCTCAATAAACTTGTTTGTCAATAAAGATAAGATTACTATAGACTTATATGTTATCCACCTTTCAAATTCAAAGGCCCAGAGATGGTGGCTTTACAAGGATTAAAAGTAATTTCGAGATTTATAGAGGGAGAGTTAATTCTGTTGTCTTTTTTTTGGGGAGAGATGCGAAGAAGATTTAATTAAAGTCTCTGCCAGCAAGACTCTGCGGTTACTATAACCGGCGAGATGGGGTGGTTTCGTAACCGCCTCATCTCACTCGTTTCTCTCCTCCTTTTATTCCAATGCGGACTGGATATTAATCGGGTCAACCCAATCCAATATCCAATATCTCCCACTCATCCACATTCGGTTTCGTCTCTATAAGCATCTCGTCTACATCTCATATTCAATCCTCACTTCATACAGAAAATGAAGCGTACGACCTGACTAGAAGATATGAAATAGGAGTGTTATATTAAGTCACCATCCAGAGGCGGATCCAAGACTTTTTTTTTTGGGTGGGCTGAACAAACAAAAGAGGTTTTTTGGGGGCCGTTGTTACATTCAGTTTTTTTTATAGTCTAAAATACAGTCTTATCTACTTCGTTTTAAATCCAATGAAGCATATATCTCGTTAGACGATGTATGTACTTCATTAAATATATTCTTACACTTATTAAAATTGGTTCATACAACTTGAAATAGAACAATATATTTTTTTTATCAAAACATGTACATTATTAGATGATGTTTACTATTTAAAAAAAAAACATGTGCATTTTAAAGTTTGGTTGGTAAAAATGACTGAGTTAAACATTTTTCTTTCTGGGATAAATTTGGATTTACAAAGCAATGAAATTTTGAGGTTTTTATAACAAAAATGAATTGGTATTTTGAGATTTTTCTAACAAAATCTGGGCTAGACTGTGTTGTGGTTTTTATAAAATAACAGAATTGAGCTGGTATTTTAGAATTTTTCTAACAAAATCTAGACCGGGCTACAGCCCGGCCCTGCCAACTCTTGCGTCCGCCCTTGTCACCATCTAAGTAACATAGCACATCACTCAAAATATCTTGTCTATGCCCCAAATTGTCATATCACATCAATTAAGCATCTTTTAACCCCTCATGAGAATTATAACTCAAAACGATGCTCAATCTCGTTCAATGTTCTTGTACTCAAGATTATGTCAAAATATATTTAACATAATCATCTGGACTTTGAGCTACAAAACATGGGTATGATAGCATACAATCATTCCCTAGATCCTCATGCTAATCCATATGGACTTGACCGCTTTTCTAGATATGCTCCACTGAATTGTATTATTCATGACCCTTGGATGACATGAACCTCAATATCAAAAATAAGATACCAAAGGCTGTCACAAAACTCAAAGGAAGCAAGGCAGGAAATGATAAAATAATTACATCATTACAAAAAAAAGGTACCTGCAATTGCACCATAAAGAAATCCTTTGATTCAATGAGTTGATTAAATATTTCAAACCATACCCTCTGATTCAAATATCCACTTATTCAAATATTCTTCATAACCATTGCAGCCGGCAAGGCAGAGAAAGAGTGAGAGAGATCGACATACCTGCAGCAGATTCAGATGATGAATGGGAGGGATAAGCAGCAGCAGCAGCGGACGTTGTTTGGGGGGAAGCGGCAGCAGTCGACCGAGGGGGAAGCGGCAGCTGCGGCTGAGTCGTCTGGCGCAGGCGAAAGCAGCAGAGGCGGCTGAGTCGTTGGGCGCAGGCGCAGGCGGCAGCGGCGGCGGCTGAATCATCAACGGAGGGGATGGAGTTGGCGGGGGCTAGATCGAGGTGGGGTCTGCAGAGGAGTTGGCAAAGAAGGTGGGGTCGCGAGAGGATACAGTGGGGTCGAATGAGATTTTATTTTGGGGATCACATTAGGTTTTCTATGTAGGCAACAATCACGTTTTCACTTAAAACATTTACTTTTAGGAAACAATCACGCTTTCAATGACAACGTAATCTTTTAATTAAAAAATAATCACGCTTTAATTTAAAATGTAATCTTTTAATTAAGAAACAATCACGCTTTAATTTAAAACATAATCTTTTATTTAGAAAATAATTACGCTTTAACTTAACCGTGATCGAATATTTATTAAACGATCACACATTTAACTCAACCGTGATCTTTATTGTATCAAAGATCACGTTTTATTAAACACTGTGATCATATATATTATAAAGATCACGCTTTTAAAAAAAGCGTGATCATAATTATTACGATCACACTTTTTTTAAAAGCGTGATTAAAACAACCGTGATCAATGTCAAAAATTGTAGTAGTGACATACTAAAGTAGCGACATACAATCCTTACTTCATGGTATTATTCCCGATCCTAAGGGCATGAGTCGGACCATTAATAGTCCTATAAGGACTCACGCAATGCTAGAGTAGGGATCAATCTAGCAATTCCCTTATGGTCATCAAAAGTACGTACAGTATGATGTGTATGCTATGACGGAGCTCCCACTAGATTTGGGTATGTCATACTCAAAACGTCGTACGAATTTTAGTCTAGTCACCATACGGGCACCTAACTTGAGATTCTTAGGAAATCACTAACCAAGTATTTGTCTAAGACCTCATATTCGGCTCTTTTAAGGCTATATAAAGTTGTGAAATTACTTCATATTTGACTCTTAAATTTCATCTTAACCTAGCTAAGGCGACATTAAAATTATTTTAATTGACATCAAGCGTTAAAATTTGATCTCATCTTGCTCACTATCTAAGCGCCAAGGTGATCACCTGTGTGAGTGGGTCAATCTAAGCCTGGTGACATCAACAATGTGTGCCATAAATATCAATGCACCACACATGATCATAGATGTCAACCATCATACAATAAAGTCAATAATGTTGGGAAAAATAATCCTGACTGCCAAGATCCATCGATCGAGGTATAGATCGGATAACAATTTTTTTTTTATTAAATCTTTTTAATGCAAACCCTACAAGACGAAATTAGGGTTTACCTTCAGAACTCAGGTCAGAGTTCTGCCAAAAAAGAAGATCGGATCTGATGGACGACGATGAATCGCTCTAATCGGAACCTTCAGATCTTCTGCCGTATGTCCTTTCTATGTTGTAGATCCGCGGCGGAGTGTGGTCTCCTTCTTGCTTCGAACAGCAGCCGTGAATCCCTTCACTCTCCTTCTCTCCTTTCCTCACCTTTTCTGGATCAAGAGATCCTAAAGGGTTTCTAGGGTTAGGGTTTTGATTTCAGCTGAAATCATATATTTTTGAGAGAGAAAAGAAACCACATATTTATAGGCTAGGACAGAGACCTAAAGGAGAAATAAGTAATTAGCTCATATGGGCCTGGATACCATAATTCAACCTAGAATTAAAATCAAAAGCCCATAAGTCATAATTCATTTCACTAAAGGATTATGACTGCACTCCAAACATACTAATGTCAAAAATAATATTTTGAGCTCCTTATATTATATGCTTAATATCTCCCCACGCTAAGATTCCAATACTCGTTATGAAATAATTATTACCGACAATATTATTTCACAACATCTTATTTTCCTTGAGATCTTCCGCTCAACTCATTTGACATGTCGAATAGTTAAATCCATCGACCGAGTTAGACATGATCAAAACTTATAAGCATCCTCAAGAGAGTATCATCAATCTCCTATAGGAGACGTGGATTCCATCAATAGTAATTATTCATCATACAAATGTTATTGTCACCCAACTCACCGAGTCTATTGATCCATAAGAGAATCTCACTCTTTAATGAATCAAAATAACAAATAACAAATACACATGTCTAAGAACCATTTTAGGATTAAGAGCATAAGCAATCATAATAAACATGGGTGTAAGTTATTTTATCTAGTCAGTACAAAAATAATTATCCCAACTTGGTCTGTTCAATACACACAAGGTGTACAAGCACAATCATCCAAAAACCTATGAACTGGTCATTTATAGTCAAGATAGACTACGTAAGATGAATTGCACTACAACCTTTATCCAATGGATTATCCAAGTTCATCTAAAGTTGTGAACCTCAACTTATAATTCATAAGGAATCGATAATCTGATCTTCTGTGTGTAAACCGAACTCTATACACCAGATTATCTACAGTGTAAATTAAATGATTAAATTAAAACAAGCACAATATCTCAAACAATATAATGCAAGCATTTACCAATAATAATTCTCATCAAAATGCTAAGACCATATTAATAATAGAGTTTATTACATAAGTCATGGCTTTTAGAACACTGCTCTAACAAATAAAGGATCCAAAATACATATCAAAGTCTACGTAGTCTCAAACCCCTAACATGAGTATGAAAACATCTCTCGGAGTGGTTTTTGTAAGAGGATCAAACACCATCTGGCTAGTAGATATATGCTTTAGGATCACATCTCCTCGTGCTACAACATCATGAATGTAGTGAAAACGAATGTCTATGTGTTTAGTTGTTCCATGGTACTTAGGATCTTTACTGTATGCCAAAGCGGCCATACTATCAACATGAATCGTGACGACTTCATTTGCAAGAGTTGTCACCCTAAGTCACTGGAAGAATCTTCTCAACCAAACAGCCTCCTGTACTGATACTGTACAGGCAACATATTCTAACTCCATTGTGGACAAAGCGATGCAGGACTGTTTCTTACTACACCAAGAAATAGATGCCCCACTTAGCAAAAATGCGTAACCCGTTGTGGATTTATGCTCATCTATATCACTGGCCCAATCTGCATCACTATATCCCTTCAATCTCATGTCTTCACCATGATAGCAAAGAACAACATCCATTGTCCTACGAAGGTAATATAAAATCCTTTTGACTGCTTTCCAATGCATATGTCCTGGATTGCTTTGGTAACGACTGACCATGCTAACCGCGAAACATATTTCTAATCGAGTACACAACATAGCATACATCAGACTACCCACTACACTCGCATAGGGAATTATAGCCATTCCCTTCTTTTCCTCTTCAGTTTTAGGACAAAAGTCAAGGCTTAATTTGTGTCCCTTCTCAATTGGAATGTCAATGAGTGTAGAATTATACATACGAAATCGTTCTAAGATCTTTTTATGTAAGTCTCCTGAGACAAACAAAGAAGCCTCTTAGATCGATCTCTCAAAATTCTAACGCCAAGCACAAATCTGCCTCACCCAAGTCCTTCATTTCCAAAGTAAAGGACAACCACTCTTTAGTAGCGACAACCATCTCCAAGTCATTTACAGCTAATAATATGTCGTCAACATACAAAGATAAAATGAGGAAGCTCTTCTCTGATTGTTTGACATACACGGAATGGTCCTCTTCAAGCATTTCAAAGCCAACAACAATAATGGCATGATGAAATCTGAGGTACCATTGTCTAGAAGACTACTTTAGGCTATAAATAGAACGCTTAAGGCGGCATACCTTGTGCTCCTGTCCTTTGACCTCATAACCTAGGGGTTAATCCATATAGATCTCCTCATCTAGTTCTCCATTCAGAAAAGCAGTCTTCACATCCATTTGAAAGAGTTTCAAATCTAAATGTGTGACAATAGTTAAAATAAGGCGAATGGATGTGAATCTCACCATAGGGGAGAATGTCTCATTGTAATCTATACCCTCTCTTTGGGTATATCCCTTCACCACGAGACAAGTCTTATATTTGTCAATCGATCCATCTGCCTTTCATTTGATTTTCAAGACCCATTTGTTACCAATGGTCTTGCATCCATATGGAAGATCAATTAGGTCCCAGACTTGGTTCCTATCTATGGAACTCATCTCATCCTTCATAGCAGCTAGCCATTAATCAAAATTCTTTAAGGATAATGCTTGTTCATATGAAGCAGGCTCATCAATGTCACATAAATTCAGTGGAGTACACATGAAGGATTCTCCTTCAATCTCAAAATGATGACGGGGAATAACTCCACATTCACTTCTACATAACTGTGACTCTTGAGCGATTATCTAGTTGTTCACTCCCACTAGGAGCCAAGTCACTCCCACTATCTTTAACGATTTCAGGATAGGTTTGTAATTGCCCACCCTCGCTCAAAGATGATGTAACTCCCTCAGATTCTTGCAACTAAAAAAGTTGAAGATCTTTCTTCAATTCTCCAATAGTGGAAAAATCATCCTCAATGAATTTAACAACTCGAGACTCTATTTCAATCATCCCTCCATTAGGGTGTTCACCATACATCATATAACCCTTTGAGCATTCAAAATATCTTAGAAATATTTGTTTATTTGCTATGGATCCAAGTTTTCCATACTTTTGTGAAGTGTGGTGAACAAAACCAGCACAGCCCCATGGCCGCATATGCTCCAAATTAGGTTTTGTGCCATTCCATAACTCATATGGGGTTGTCAAAACTGATTTAGAAGGAACCCTATTAAGGATGTAGGCTGCAGCTAAAAGAGCATCCTCCCAGAAAGATATAGGGAGGTTAGCTTGCGCCATCATCGATCTAACCATCTCAAATAGGGTATGATTCCTCCTTTCTGCTACACCATTTTGTTGTGGTGTGTAGAAAATCGTTAACTATCTACGCATCCCTTTTTCCTCACATAATTTTTGAAACTCGTTAGATAAATATTCGCGACCCCGATCAGTTCAGATAATTTTTTTTTTCTCTTTTTGATTCCCAACCTCTGCTATAAAGCGTTTGAAGCAATCCAATGCTTCAAAACGGTGAGATTTCAAATAGACATAACTGAAACGCGAATAATCATCTATAAATGTGAGAAATAAGAGGCACCAAGACGTGCCTTCACATTCATAGGTCTGCAAATGTCTGAATGGATAAACTCTAGCGTACATGATGCTCTAGGTGCCTTTCCAAAAGGCTTCCTACATGTTTTTCCTGCTAAACAGGACTCACACACCGGTAGGTTAACATTAGCGAGAGATCCCAATAGACCTTCTCGAGCTAGTCTAGCCATTTTTTCTTTTCCTATGTGTCCTAGTCTAGCATGCCATTTTATAGAATTTAAGGCATCGTCATCATAAGCCATATAAGAATATGATGAAAAGTCTAAGTCTAACATAAAGAAACCATTTGAAAGATAACCATGTCCATACAATAACTTGTCCAAATAAAAGTCCAACTTGATACCACCAAAATGAAAATTAAAACCAAGGTCTAACATGAAAATAACTGAAAATAGATTATATTGAACACCAGGTGCATATAGCACATCCTGAAGGAGTAATGTGTGTCCCAAACGCATCCTGAGTTGATAAGTTTCAACTCCAATAACATCCTCTTTTGATCCATTACCCAATGTAACGTACTATGTGCCCACTGATATCTTTCTGTAATCTACGTAACCAACTCGATCTCTGGCTACATGTCTGGTCGCTCCTTTGTCTACAATCCAACCATGGAGAGAATGAGCAACAAATGCATGCGAACAAACACATGTAATAAGAGAGTTGTGTTTACGGTCTACCTTCTTTGGCTCAGTGCACTCACAAGCAAAATGACCCAGTTTTCCACAGTTATAACACTTCATCTTGGATATGTCCTTTCCAGCGCGCTTACCCTTGCAGTGATTTCCTGCATTCTGTTTCTTTGACCCAGGATTGCCAGATGTCCCCTCATTATTTCCTCGCTTCTTACGCTTAGGCCAATGTGCCTTACACTGCTCCACTTGGGTGACAAGGAGAGTTCCGCGATGCGCCCCAAGACGCTCCGCCTCTAACTCCAAATGATGAGCAATATCAGTAAAAGTCTTGATATTCTCATTATGAGTTAGGACAAGTTTCATTTGTCCCCATTGTCGGTAATCATTTTTCGGTCGGGGGTTGGCCCCTTCAAAAAAGACGGTCTTCTTTTGCGTGTGTGGGGGGGTTTTTCAGAGATTCAGATCCGAATGGCACCCTGCGGGCCCGGCTGGATCGTTTCTCGGAAAGGGGGAAGGGTGTGGTTCCTTGCTGAGGTGCCTGACAGCTCCTCAGGAGGATTCAAGGGTGATGGTGATTGTCACTTTTTTTCTCAAAAAGCAAGAAAAGTTGGGTGTTACAATTGATCGCTTTCGTGGGGGGATTGTGGAAAAGCAATCTTCACATCCATTTGGAAGAGTTTTTATTATGAACTCCATTAAATGTTGATGCTTTTTAAAAAAATGAATATGTACTAATGACACTATATAAATATGCATGAGAATAGCCAAGCAAAAAAAATAATATAAGGATTTAGAATATCAAAATATCATCTGTTGTATTAGGGCATAACAAATATTTAAATTACATATTATAATTATACACAATGAAAAATGATAAACAACATCAGATAAGATATATATAAGAAACACACAATATAATATATAATAACAAAATCTCTATGGAGGTTGATTTGTGTCATATAGAGAGAGATTGTTGTTTTATAGAAAAAATAAGTTTTTAATGTGGAATAACAAAGGTTAGAGGGATGCTAATGATCTAATTCTATAAGGATATATTAGTATTTTGTGTTTCCAAATTTGTAAAATGAGATTTTTTTAGATATAATTTTTAAAAGTGATTGATTTTGATATTTCTAACTATTAAGAGATTTTTTTGTTATTTTTCCTATAAAAAAACACAATAATGCATACATTTAAAAAATAGAAACAAAAAAAATGTGAAAAATAAAATAAAGAAATAAAATAAAAATATGAAAATTACATAACCACAATAATATAATATTTTTTGTAATAAATAGCAGGCTATAGGGTTTATACCTGCCTTGTTGCCCACGCATGGAATGATCTTAACAAATCCGACACACAAATGAATAAGTGATTTATTCCAAAATAACATGATTAGCTTGTGAGGATTGAGAAAAGAGAGGATTACTTGAATGAATATCCAAAATTAATAACACTCATTTTTCTTTAATTTTTAGCTTTTTAAATTTGTTGTACCTTTTATTATATAAATCTAATTATTAGAGATTCTCATATTGATAAGAAGACATGCAAGCAATCCAAATTTCACGTTCCGCAAGGGAAAAAAAAAAGAAGGTTAAATCACGACACTCAAAATAATTTGAAACATGCGGATAAACACTGAAAAGTTTTGACAAATTCATGATTTTTATTCATGACTAACAAATTCAAAAGCTGACCTCACGGATCGGTCAGCTACGTGGTATGCAACCCTTATTAAATATATATATATATATATATATATATATATATATATATATATATATATATACGCGACCGATGAGGTGCGGTCGTGCGGTCGCGGTCGTGGGCCGTCCGATCGCGGGTCCATCGCATCCAACGGTCGACGTGATTCGCACCCGACCGTCCGATGCGATGGACCCGTGATCGACGGCCCGTGATCGCGGACGCACCGACCGCACGACCGCACGTAATCACTTCCCTATATATATATATATACGCGACCGATGAGGTGCGGTCGTGCGGTCGTGGTCATGGGCCGTCCGATCGCGGGTCCATCGCATCCAACGGTCGACGTGATTCGCACCCGACCGTCCGATGCGATGGACCCGAGATCGACGGCCCGTGATCGCGGACGCACCGACCGCACGACCGCACGTAATCACTTCCCTATATATATATAGGGAGCCGATTAAGTGCGGGAATGCGGTCGTGCGGGAAGCGATCACGGGCCGTCGATCACGGGTCCATCGCATCGGACGGTCGGGTGCGATTCATCTCGACCGTTGGATGCGATGGACCCGCGATCGAACGATCGACGTCGTTTCCCGCATTCCCGCACTGAATCGCTCGCGTATATATATATATATATATATATATATATATATATATATATATATATATATATATATATATATATATATATATATAGGGAGCCGATTCAGTGCGGGAATGCGGTCGTGCGGGAAGCGATCACGGGCCGTCGATCACGGGTTCATCGCATCGGACGGTCGGGTGCGATTCATCTCGACCGTTGGATGCGATGAACCCGCGATCGAACGATCGACGTCGTTTCCCGCATTCCCGCACTGAATCGCTCGCGTATATATATATATATATATATATATATATATATATATATATATATATATATATATATATATATATATATGCGATGGACCCGTGATCGACGGCCCATGATCGTTTCCCGCACGACCGCATTCCCGCACTGAATCGGCTCCCTATATATATATATATATATATATATATACGCGAGCGATTCAGTGCGGGAATGCGGGAAACGACGTCGATCGTTCGATCGCGGGTCCATCGCATCCAACGGTCGAGATGAATCGCACCCGACCGTCCGATGCGATGGACCCGTGATCGCTTCCCGCACGACCGCATTCCCGCACTGAATCGGCTCCCTATATATATATATATATATTTACATATATACACACATATATATAGGAGGCCGATTACCTGCGGCGAACGGCAGGTGCGGCGTCGATCGTGGGCCGTCGATTACGGGTCCATCGCATCGGACGGTCGGGTGCGATTCACGTCGACCGTTGGATGCGATGAACCCGCAATTGAACGGCCCACGTCGCCGCCGCACCTGCCGTTCGCCGCATGTAATCGCCCCCGTATATATATATATATATATATATATATATATATATAGGGAGCCGATTCAGTGCGGGAATGCGGTCGTGCGGGAAGCGATCACGGGCCGTCGATCACGGGTCCATCGCATCGGACGGTCGGGGGCGATTCATCTCGACCGTTGGATGCGATGGACCCGCGATCGAACGATCGACGTCGTTTCCCGCATTCCCGCACTGAATCGCTCGCGTATATATATATATATATATATATATATATATATATATATATATATATATATATACGCGAGCGATTCAGTGCGGGAATGCGGGAAACGACGTCGATCGTTCGATCGCGGGTCCATCGCATCCAACGGTCGAGACGAATCGCACCCGACCGTCCGATGCGATGGACCCGTGATCGTTTCCCGCACGACCGCATTCCCGCACTGAATCGGCTCCCTATATATATATATATATATATATATATATATATATATATATATATATATATATATATATATATATATATACGCGAGCGATTCAGTGCGGGAATGCGGGAAACGACGTCGATCGTTCGATCGCGGGTCCATCGCATCCAACGGTCGAGACGAATCGCACCCGACCGTCCGATGCGATGGACCCGTGATCGACGGCCCGTGATCGCTTCCCGCACGACCGCATTCCCGCACTGAATCGGCTCCCTATATATATATATATTGAAAATTATTACCCATATATATATATAGAGGCGTTGTTGCATGCGGCGAAAGGCGGATGCGGCAGCGATCACGGGTCCATCGCATCGGACGGTCAGGTGCGATTCACATCGACCGTCGGATGCGATGGACGCGCGATCGAACGGCCCACGTCGCGGCCGCACCCGCCGTTCGCCGCACGTAATAATTTTCATATATATATATATATATAGAAATGATTAGGTGTGGCGGGGTGGCGGTGCGGCGGCGACGTGGGCTGTCCGATCGCGGGTCCATCGCATCCAACGGTCGACGTGAATCGCACCCGACCGTCCGATGCGATGGACCCGTGATCGACGGCCCGCGTTCGCTGCCACACTGCCACACCTAATCGGTTCCATATATATATATATATATATATATATATATATATATATATATATATATATATATATATATATATATATATATATATATATAGGGAGCCGATTCAGTGCGGGAATGCGGTCGTGCGGGAAGCGATCACGGGCCGTCGATCACGGGTCCATCGCATCGGACGGTTGGGTGCGATTCATCTCAACCGTTGGATGCGATGGACCCGCGATCGAACGATCGACGTCGTTTCCCGCATTCCCGCACTGAATCGCTCGCGTATATATATATATATATATATATATATATATATATATATATATATATATATATATATATATATATGGGACTGATGGGGTGCGACCGTGCGCACGGTGCACCCCATCGTGCGCCCCGAACTCGGACCGTGCGATCACTGATCCCGCGATCGCATGGTCCACGTTTGTTTTAAAAAAAAAACTCTCTCTCACGGATCTCTCTCGCTCTCGCACAGATCTCTCTCTCTCTCTCTCGCTCTCTCTCCCGTCAACAACCGCCGCGCACCGACCCTCGGCGACCACGTTTGTTTTAAAAAAATCTCTCTCTCGCACGGATCTCTCTCTCGCACAGATCTCTCTCTCTCTCTCTCGCACAGATCTCTCTCTCTCGCTCTCTCTCTCTCTGTCGCTCTCTCTCCCGTCGACGACCGCCGCGCACCGACCCTCGCCGACTGTGACCCCATCGGCGACCCCGTCGACAACGACCGCACCCACCCTCGGCGACTGCGTCCCCGTCGACGCGACTGTGACCGCCGTCGACGACCCCTCGACGTCCCGTGCTGCGACCCCTCGACGTCCCCTGCTACGACCCCATCGATGACCCCCTCTGCAACCCCATCGACGACCATCCTCCGATCATTCCTCTCTCTCCCTCAAATAGCTTATTTAATTTCATCTATCTATGAGTTTGTGTGAATATTTTTGTCGAATTTGTTTGAGTGTGAATGATTTTTGTTGAATTTCATATGCTTGAATGTGTGTGATTGGGTATGATTTTTGTTGAATTTCATATGGCTGAATATGTGTTTTTTGTTAAGAGGGGTTTCTTTGTTGAATGAATTTGTGGGTGTAGGTTTTTTTTTTTTTGAATGATCTGGGCATTCTTGATTTTCAGGGTGTGGATCTTGGGGTTTCTTATCTTGGGTTGAGGAGGGTACACAGTGAGAATAATATTCAGGACTGAACTCCTTCATCTTATATGTTTTAATGGAGATCCATGGTTCTTCCAGTTATTTCATTTCAGTCAAAATTTTGTTTTGGCCATTGCCTCATATTATATGGAGTGCATGTCAAAGAGTTCTTAGTTCTACTCAATCGTGTTTCATTGAGTATATGATTTTGGCATTTGAATGTTTGATTTCCCATTTTTCCAAAATGATAACCGCTTCCATGTTCCTCCTCGAGGCCATTCCTTGTGATCTTGGTTTAAGATATACAAGTCACGTTTTCCTATGCAATTTACATATTTGGGGTTATAATAGCTTTGCTTTTGTTTAAAGCCATTCCTTTCTGATTCAAGGGAGATCCATGGTTCTTCCAGTTTGCATGGCCACAACATGTCGATTTTGTACGAGCTTTTTTTTCATTGAACAAAACTTTTTGTTGCCACCATTGCTTGGGATTTTTTTTGGCTCTGGTGATACTATGATTTGCAAGTGCTATCTGATTTTCATTAATAGTTAATCTAGTCAAAGATGAATGGATGCACTCTATTTATAGCACTTATTACTATTTTTACTGAGACTGAGATTATTCACTTTTATCTTCTTTGCAGCCACATCTTGTGATAGGTTTGATATCACAAATTATATTTCCTTTATATTCTAACTGATGAAAATTGAGTTTTGCTTTCATCAATGTCAATTGTGCACTTCTAAATAACTTGTTTATGGGAAGTGGACTTCTTTTTGTATGTGTAATGTTGATGATACTATTAACCACCAAGTGACTGAAATTGATATGGTTAATATGCACACTAGTGGTAATGATCAAGTGACATAATAGAATTATATATATATGTGCTCCAGAAAATCAGAGTTCAATTCTGTACTTCAGGGCTCTTCCCCTTTTCATATTTGAGGCTCCTATATCTTGTGATGCAGGTGAAGAAACTACACCAGGAGAACAAACTCCAGATGATGGTTGATAGAGACCTGAAGGACAAGTATGATAGGAATGAATTGAAGGAGATGGTCCAGGTCGCACTCCTCTGCACACAGTTCCACCCTTCTCACCGCCCGAAAATGTCAGAGAACGTGAGAATGCTGGAAGGTGATGGCCTCGCCAAGAAGTGGGAGGCCTCGCAGAAGCTTGACACACCCAAACTCAAGTCCTGTTGCGAGTACCCATTGCAGAAGTACATGGACTTTATCGAGGAGTCATCTCTCGTTGTCGAGGCCATAGAGTTGTCTGGCCCCAGATGACCCTGGCTTCCTCACCCATTGTATTTTTTTACTGTTCAATTGTTTTTGTCAACTGGTTAACTTTTGTTAGTTGCTTAGATTTGGTGGGTTTGTTGATACCATTTCCGGGCTTGTATTCATCTTGTACAAATACAAATATAAGAGGGAATCTAGTGGTAGATGAGTAATGAGTTATTTAAGTGCATGCTGTTCTACAGGTTCCATTTGTAGATTCTAAAATTATTGTTATACCAGATTATCAGACGGAATGTTATGAACCAACATGAGGTCAATCAACAAGGGTAAATGTTAAATATAAATCATTCATAGAATCACTTTTACACTAACTTTATTGGTGTGTGTGTGTTCCCAAGTATACTACAAATCTGGTGATAACATTATGGGAATTGCAATTCCATAAAAATCTGATGGGAGAACTCCAACATTATTATCCAAAATTCTGTGTCAACTGAGATTTCCAATTTCAACTAATCCTAAAGATTCAAACATGCACTAAATGGGTTGCTTTATTAGTTTGAGTCTATTTTCATGTGAACTCAAATTAAAACCAACATTGTTACTAAATAGAGAACAATACATGAATAGATGAAATTCAACACTCCTTAATGACCTAGCATACTTGTGATTCAAATATCAACCCATCTCTCCACAGGGTAAGGACAATCAGTGAACCTTTCATCATAAATATGTATACAAAAACTGGTGGAAATTTCTCTTCAAAAAGGTCTCTCCAAAACATGTTTTGCAATTTTATAGCTGTACATCATTTAATAAGATCATGTAAATTAATAGTAAAAAATGTTTTAAAAAAGATTAACAGCATGGATTATAGATCCACATGGAAAGGTGACATGGCTAGACCAGCAATTCATCCTGTACATCATTCAAACAAGCAGCTTCCACTTCACTGGTTCTTAAAAGTCTGCAAGGAATAATGGGGCATAATTTTAGATCAATCAGAAGAGCCAATAAAACAATATAAACACTAGAGAAAAAGTAGATATGATAAGCCAAGAAATGGTGATCTCACATCAAAAAACTTTGTAGCATCCTTCAGTTGTTCTTTCTTCTCAGCAGCTATTAGGATTAACAAAATTTAATCCCAGTAAATTAACAATTCATCATTATATAATAAGATAGAAACCCAAAGACAATGCAAGGTCGACTTGCCTTTCAAAGAGATGTCTTGTAGTTTCTTGTTGGTCCTAACAGCAAATCGCTGGAATGCAGTACTGGAGACAATAACATCAAACACCTTCATTAAAAAAGATCTAAATTCTAAAACTTCTACCAGCACTAACAGAAAATGTATCACATGATTCACATGTAACTACCTAACGTCCAAAACTGACAAAGGAAGAGTTCGGAATGAATAGCGAGGGAAGTTTTTTGATGTTTGGCTTCTCATGAAATTCTACCGAAGCGGAAAAGAAAACCCTCCTCAGTAGTCAATATAAAAGAAGAAGCCGCAATAAATTGGTAATCATTCAATTAAATAAAATTCACATGGTTGAAAGATAGGCAAGAAAAATTTCAGTCACTTGGTGGTTAATAGTCATCATCAACATTACACATACAAAAAGAAGTCCACTTCCCATAAACAAGTTATTTAGAAGTGCACAATTGACATTGATGAAAGCAAAACTCAATTTTCATCAGTTAGAATATAAAGGAAATATAATTTGTGATATCAAACCTAGCACAAGATCATATACTCAATGAAACACGATTGAGTAGAACTAAGAACTCTTTGACATGCACTCCATATAATATGAGGCAATGGCAAAAACAAAATTTTGACTGAAATGAAATAACTGGAAGAACCATGGATCTCCATTAAAACATATAAGATGAAGGAGTTCAGTCCTGAATATTATTCTCACTGTGTGCCCTCCTCAACCCAAGATAAGAAACCCCAAGATCCACACCCTGAAAATCAAGAATGCCCAGATCATTCAAAAAAAAAAAAAACCCACACCCACAAATTCATTCAACAAAGAAACCCCTCTTAAGAAAAAACACATATTCAGCCATATGAAATTCAACAAAAATCATACCCAATCACACACATTCAAGCATATGAAATTCAACAAAAATCATTCACACTCAAACAAATTCGACAAAAATATTCACACAAACTCATCGATAGATGAAATTAAATAAGCTATTTGAGGGAGAGAGAGGAATGATCGGAGGATGGTCGTCGATGGGGTTGCAGAGGGGGTCACCGATGGGGTCGTAGCAGGGGACGTCGAGGGGTCGCAGCAGGGGACGTCGAGGGGTCGTCGACGGCGGTCACAGTCGCGTCGACGGGGACGCAGTCGTCGAGGGTGGGTGCGGTCGTCGTCGACGGGGTCGCCGATGGGGTCGCAGTCGGCGAGGGTCGGTGCGCGGCGGTCGTCGACGGGAGAGAGAGCGAGAGAGAGAGATATGTGCGAGAGAGAGAGAGAGCGAGAGAGAGATCCGTGCGAGAGAGAGATTTTTTTTAAAACAAACGTGGTCGCCGAGGGTCGGTGTGCGGCGGTCGTCGACAGGAGAGAGAGCGAGAGAGAGAGAGATCTGTGCGAGAGCGAGAGAGAGAGAGAGAGATCCGTGAGAGAGTTTTTTTTTATAAAACAAACGTGGACCGTGCGATCGCGGGATCAGCGATCGCACGGTCCAGTTCAGGGCGTACGATGGGGTGCACCGTGCGCACGATCGCACCCCATCAGTCCCCTATATATATATATATGGACGTGATTATGTGTGGCGAACGGCAGGTGCGGCAGCGATCACGGGCCGTCGATCACGGGTCCATCGCATCGGACGGTCGGGTGCGATTCACGTCGACCGTTGGATACGATGGACCCGCGATCGAACGGCCCACGTCGTGGCCGCACCTGCCGTTCGCCGCACGCAATCATTTTCATATATATATATATATAGGGAGCCGATTCAGTGCGGGAATGCGGTCGTGCGGGAAGCGATCACGGGCCGTCGATCACGGGTCCATCGCATCGGACGGTCGGGTGTGATTCATCTCGACCGTTGGATGCGATGGACCCGCGATCGAACGATCGACGTCGTTTCCCGCATTCCCGCACTGAATCGCTCGCGTATATATATATATATATATATATATATATATATATATATATATATATATATATATATATATATATATATATATATATATACGCGAGCGATTCAGTGCGGGAATGCGGGAAACGACGTCGATCGTTCGATCGCGGGTCCATCGCATCCAACGGTCGAGATGAATCACACCCGACCGTCCGATGCGATGGACCCGTGATCGACGGCCCGTGATCGCTTCCCGCACGACCGCATTCCCGCACTGAATCGGCTCCATATATATATATATATATATATATATATATATATATATATATATATATATACGGGGATGATAATATGCGGTCGTGCGGTCGCGGTCGTGGGCCGTCCGATCGCGGGTCCATCGCATCCAACGGTCGACGTGATTCGCACCCGACCGTCCGATGCGATGGACCCGTGATCGACGGCCCGTGATCGCGGACGCACCGACCGCACGACCGCACGTAATCACTTCCCTATATATATATATATATAGTTACGATTACGTGCGGTGTGCGGTCGGTGCGGTGCGCGATCACGGGTCCATCGCATCGGACGGTCGGGTGCGATTCACGTCGACCGTTGGATGCGATGGACCCGCGATCGGACGGCCCACCTCGCACACCGCACCGACCGCACACCGCACCTAATCGTCGGCATATATATATATATATATATATATATAGTCGAATGATAATATGCGGCCAACCGCACGGTGCGGTATCGACCTCGTTCGTCCGATCGCGGGTTCATCGCATCCAACGGTCGATGTGAATCGCACCCGACCATCCGATGCGATGGACCCGTGATCGACGGCCCGTAGTCGATGCCGCACGGTGCGGCCGACCGCACGATATCGGCCCTATATATATATATATATATATATATATATATATATATATAGGGAAGTGATTCGGTGCGGGAATGCGGTCGTGCGGGAAGCGATCACGGGCCGTCGATCACGGGTCCATCGCATCGGACGGTCGGGGGCGATTCATCTCGACCGTTAGATGCGATGGACCCGCGATCGAACGATCGACGTCGTTTCCCGCACGCCCGCATTCCCGCACTGAATCACTCGACTATATATATATATATATAGGGAGCCGATTCAGTGCGGGAATGCGGTCGTGCGGGAAGCAATCACGGGTCCATCGCATCGGACGGTCGGGTGCGATTCATCTCGACCGTTGGATGCGATGGACCCGCGATCGAACGATCGACGTCGTTTTCCGCATTCCCGCATTCCCGGACTGAATCGCTCGCGTATATATATATATATATATATATATATATATATATATATATATATATATATATATATCAAAGGCTCTGGCATAGGCGTTGGCAACTTCCTAGAAAACCCCATCTCCATCCACATGGGTCCCTATTTTCATATGTTTTTCTTTTTAGACACAATTGACATTGATATGTTTAAATATTAATATAAATTTAAATAATTAAATAATATATTAGAGAGATATGAAAATAAAAATTAGATTTTAAGGCTTATTGTCTCTTTCAAATATCATACATTAAAAAATTTAATAGTAATATAATATATCATGATTGTGATTAATCATACATGATAACAAATATGAACAATATATAATACGTACAAACATATATATGTTTATAACATATGTTGGATACGAATATTTTATGGGATCCGATATACTAATATTCATATCCGCACCCCAGATCTTTGAATATCAGATATTTCAGATTTTTTGGATACATATGTTCATATTTTTTTCGAATAATTGACATGCTTAACCCGATCCTTGTCTTGCTTAGATTTTCATTGTTTTGTTTTAAAAAGAAAATAATTTATTTAACAAACTAACTAATTATATCCACCAAAACAATAGCAAATCAAAATATATATGTGCCAAGAATTAAGCATCTTTCTTATTATTATTCCTTGTTACCAAATACTTGATAATATATCTTATTTTCTTAGAATTTTTAAAAGACTTTATAATTATTTTCCTTTTTTGAGCCCCATTTTTAGAGTTACCTGGTGTTGTTTGGGTAGTGGAATAGGGGAGAATATGAGAGAATAAGAGGAGAATAGGCCTAATAACTTGTTTGGGTGGAAGGAATAAATGGGCATAACTATGCCAAAATAAGTGAGAATAATCTGCTATTTGTATTTTAGGTGTCCACTGGAATTGTGATATTTCACCCAATCTATTCTACTGGTATAAAGGGGTCATACTGTCAAATCTATTGTCATCACTTCTTATACATCAAGGGATTGTCATATCAACTTTTCACTTTTATAAATCGGTATTCATCTCTTATTCACATTTTATTCATCACTTACCCATGGTCAACCAAACAAAAAAAACTTTATTATTACGTTTCTCAATAAGAATAACTAAAAACAGAATTAAACAGAAAATAATTTATTCTACTGGTATAGTAATCTATTCATAGAATAGCCATAAAGAATAACTTATGTCTCTATTTAAATGACACCTTTCCTATTACTTTGAGGGCCAATCATGGATCAAATTGAACAAAATTAAATATGGCTTTTAATTTAATCTGGAGCCTCAATTATGACGTTGTATATGCTTAGTTTTACGAGTATTGATATACCTAATATGTTTTGCAATCCCGTCTACATTCTAAAATTGATCCCCTAATCCCTCATACGTTGTGATAGAGACAATTTTCACTGTGCTATCATAACGTATAAAAATTAAACTACACATAGGACTGAACATATAAATACTTTATTTTTATATAACAAAGTGTATTTAAAAAAAATTATGATAACTACATATTGAATTGCACATAGGACTTAACATATCATTTTCCTAGTTTATCTAAAAAAAGAAATGATTTTATGTTAGTTACCACAAACCAAACCCTCGCTTGGTGAGGTGGTGAAGGCACCCTCCCCTGGGGAGTAGGGGTGGTAAACGAGCCGAACGAGCCAAGCTTTGACATGTTCAAGCTCGGCTCGTTTATAAACGAGTCGAGCCGAGCCGAGCTCACGAGCCTCAACGAGCCTAGCATTCTTCTTCATTTTAGGGTTTTTAGGAATTGAAAATAAAATTTTAGCCTAAATGAGCCAAGTTCATGAGCTTAAACGAGCATAACTTTGTATTA
Organism: Acorus calamus; assembly: GCA_030737845.1. Classification (NCBI taxonomy): domain Eukaryota; kingdom Viridiplantae; phylum Streptophyta; class Magnoliopsida; order Acorales; family Acoraceae; genus Acorus; species Acorus calamus. Next base: position 21,556,684 of record CM060871.1, read on the forward strand.
ACTTAATATTCTGATTTTATAAAGAAGTTTAGTCAAGTTTCAATTAAGTTTTAATAACGCAAACGAGTCGAATTTGAACATAAAATGAAGCTCGATCCAGGTCCCGAGCCTAACCGAGCTTTAAAACTTGTTCAAGCTCGCTCATTTATCTAAACGAACGAGCCTGAACGAGCTCAAACCGAGCCGAGCCCGAGCCGAGCCCGAGCGGTTTGGTTCGTTTACCAGCCCTACTGGGGAGGTTCAAGAATCCATCATTGCTTCTATCCTTCGGGACGTGAAAAAAAAAGTGTTACGGGCTTTAGGCCCCTGTCCTGTAACATCTCCTTATCTACCAAAAAATTAAAAAAAAAAATTCCACAAATTGGCTCATTGATTTGTTGTAAATACATGCATTTGTAGATATGCATGTATTAGTGGATGACTATCTATTATAATAGATATTGATATATGTGTGATATTAATATGTAATTCATGTGGTGCATGTATTGAGGTGTCCTTTGAGTTTTTCCATAATTATGTTTGTGAGGCTATAAATAGAAGGATTTGTGTGAAGGAATAAAGAAAAGAGAATGAAAGAGAAGAAATAAGAATGAAAAAAAGAAGAGAAGTTCCTGAAGAACTTCATTTTCTTACATATCTCTCTTGTGTTTCCATATATATTTTCATATGTTACCTTTTTATTTTATAACACCACTGTCTTTTTTATTTTTTTATGTTTTAGATGGCGATTTTTTCTGACATAGTATATATTAGAATAAGTTGAAATATGATAATTCAATTTTCTTGTCAACTACATTTATTCAAGTTTATATTATATTATTTTAAATACTTTTATTTCATCGAAGATTGTATTATTTAAAAGAAAATATGTTAGAAGCTTAAATGAGATTGCATGCATGATGCATGAATGAATAGTCTTAATATTTTCATTTATATGATTTGAGGATATTGAAACACTGAAATTTGGGGAGAAAAGGGAGAATTACAAATATGAAAAATTAGAAATAAAAAAAAGTAATCAAAGTATGTGAAAAATACAAGGCTTACTATAAATTTAAGATGGACATTAAGTATCATCATGTGAGAAATACTGTAATAATCATACAAATTAAATCAAAAGAAACAGAGATAATAGTTGAACTCCATGATCATTTACATCATAAGATCATAAGACCACGATGAGAACTTTTAGATGACATGCATGTCAAATACAAAATTAAAAAACAATGCTATTGAAAAAATTATACAAAGAAAGTCACACAGCTTTGCAAGAGTGACCCTGAAACAACTCTTGGAAGCCAAACCTATTATTGAAAGGAGGAAAACAAAAATAACATGAGAGTTGCAGAATACCTGGTTACTCGAGATAGGTTTTGTTGAGCTAAAAAATCCCCACAATCAACTAGTCATGTCAGCCATGTGAAGATGAAAAAGACAGATATACATGTCGTTGGAAAAGCTTCTGAAAAGGAACATCAATATAGTACCCACATATTGTTTGATGTTCTAGTCAGAAACACACCTAACATGTATCAAGAAGCTCACATGAAAATTAAATTGAGAAGCCATTGAAAGAATATATTGCATTCTATCATGATGCGAGTCCATGTCATAAAATTTAGCATGGGTGCTTTATGTTTATCGAAACTGGGACCCAGTTTTTCCACCTTCCATGGTGTTAGTGGAATTGTGGATGGGTTATTCCTATTCTTATTCAAGTGTCGGTGGAAAAGCAAGATGCAAAGAATAGACGTACATCCGTCAAAGTGGTCTGGATGCATCAAAAGAACACACGGTGGTCTCACAACACTACAACAAAATAGAGTTTTGATGACCGGCAAAAATTGTCATCAAAACCCTTATGTCTGTCATGAAAAACCTATAATGATATTTGGACGTGTGTTGCAGCTGAACCAGTCACCATAGGTTTTCGTGACGGTCAAAGCTTATCGGTCACCGTACGTGTCATATGGTGACAGACACACTCGTCACCATAGGTCGACAATAGGTAACAGACACAAATGTCTGTCATCATTGACTGACATTTAGTGAAAAGCGATACATAAGTTTCATGGTTGACACTTGATTGTCACCATAGGCAGTATATGGTGACAGACATATCTGTCACCATAAGCCGATAAATAACGGATTGATGGTTAATGGCAGTCACCTTTTGTAGACATTTAATGACATATTATCACTATTATTATAGAATATATAATTTCAATCCAAATTTTATGTGATAGTCAATTGCTATATCAATAATAGAACATTTTGATATAATAATTTATAAATAATTATTTTACTAAAAAAATATAATCATAATTTGTACAATCACAAATTAAAATGTAAAAATATTCAAAACTTTTCATATATAAGAGAATCTCAACAATTCATTACATTATTTCAATCAATATTCCACTACATTATTGTAAGACTTCCAATGTGCAAAAATAAAATATCAACATCCTTCAAGAATATTGTTCCTCTTCACTTTCGTCCAATCTATCTCTACCTACAAAAATATTGATTACAAAAAATTGATTAATGAAACATTAATTAATTAAGATAAAATAAAAAACTAATACACACTTACAAATGCTCGAGGCCATGCGTTATGGTGTCCAATAACATCCTAGAAAGTGTTCTATGCCGCCTTATCAATTTTTTTGTAGAACCTAATAGAGACCACTACTTCACACCATCCATCACCCAACGATATTCCTCCAACAATTTTGGTTCGTTGTTTGCTATGCAACATCCCATTTGTCAATAGTTTCTTCTCGCAACTATTATACATGTCATAAAAAAATCACAAAAGTTAGTAAATAACTATTGCATGTATATATAAAAATTCATAAAATAAAAATAGAACAATCTTATTAATGGGTGTTTCCAACAAATCAAAAAAAAAGGGAGAGAGGGGGAGGACCTCGTGGTAGTTTGGACGTGCGGGATTAGTGGATGTAGAGGAGATGATGGAGAAGGGTTGTAGGACTTAGAGGAGATGATGAAGGGCTGATGTAGAGGAGATGTAAAGGTGATGATGGAGAGAGGGGAGGTTTTTAATTTCAAATTTGGTGGTGCAACAATGTAAAACGTAGAGACCAGCCATTTTTTTGTTTATGGGGGAGTAATAATGGGGAATTGTAGTAATTAAATATGGGGAAGATATGACTGATTTTTTCGGTCTCTTGATTGTCATATATTTGTAAGATTTATAATTACAATATAATTATAGGGATACTAAATATAGTTTTTAAATTTAATTGTATAATATGCTTTTTGTGTCATTCCATTAGTGTGTGTCACCTAGTCAATATAAATGGTAACATTCTAATAATGTTTGTCATCTAATAAATTTTATTTGTGACAATTTTAACATGTGTGTCACGATAACTTATATTTATATGACAGACATTTTAAGCAAATGTCACAGAAATAGAATTTTATGACCAACAAACATAACAGCCACCAAAACTATGTTTTTTGTGACGTACTTCCTTGACTGTCACCTTATAATAGTTTTTAGGTGACAGCTATTCAAAATATCTGTTTTGTTGCAGTGCAAAAAAATTTATATATATATATATATATGTGCGGTTATGTGCAAAAAAATTTATAATCGCGACTATATATATATATATATATATATATATATATATATATATAGTCGCGATTATGTGCGGTTTACGGTCGGTGCGGTGCGCGATCACGGGTCCATCGCATCGGACGGTCGGGTGCGATTCACGTCGACCGTTGGATGCGATGGACCTGCGATCAGACGGCCCACGTCGTGCACCTCACCGACCGCACACCGCACCTAATAGGAATCGTGTATATATATATATATATATATATATATATATATATATATATATATATATATATATATATATATATATACGCGAGCGATTCAGTGCGGGAATGCGGGAATGCAGGAAACGACGTCGATCGTTCGATCGCGGGTCCATCGCATCCAACGGTCGAGATGAATCGCATCCGACCGCCCGATGCGATGGACCCGTGATTGACGGCCCGTGATCGCTTCCCGCACGACCGCATTCCCGCACTGAATCGGCTCCATATATATATATATATATATATATATATATATATATATATATATATATATATATATATATATATATATATATATATATATATATATATACGGCCGATGAGGTGCGGTCGTGCGGTCATGCGGTCGCGATCGTGGGCCGTCCGATCGCGGGTCCATCGCATCCAACGGTCGACGTGATTCGCACCCGACCGTCCGATGCGATGGACCCGTGATCGACGGCCCGTGATCGCGGTCGCACCGACTGCACGACCGCATGTAATCGGCTCCATATATATATATATATGGAAATATATGGAAATGATTAGGTGCGGTGGTGTGGCGGTGCGGCGGCGACGTGGACCGTCCGATCGCGGGTCCATCGCATCCAACGGTCGACGTGAATCGCACCCGACCGTCCGATGCGATGGACCCGTGATCGCTGCCACACCGCCACCTAATCGTCGGTATATATATATATATATATATATATATATATATATATATATATATACCGACGATTAGGTGGCGGTGTGGCAGCGATCACGGGTCCATCGCATCGGACGGTCGGTGCGATTCACGTCGACCGTTGGATGCGATGGACCCATCGCATCGGACGGTCGCGTGCTATTCACGTCGACCGTTGGATACGATGGACCCGCGATCGAACGGCCCACGTCGCGGCCGCACCTGCCGTTCGCCGCACGCAATAATTTTCATATATATATATATATATATATATATATATATATATTAAAAGATTATGTAATTTATTAGAGTATATATGTAATTTTTTTAATAAAAACATATACATCAATAGATTAGATATATTATTTAAAAAAAATCAAAACTCAGTGTGCATGATTGGAATTAGAGCTATAAAAATGTAGAATACCTGGTTACTCGATATGGGTTTTGGTGAGTATGATGAGATTGGGAAAGGATAGTGATGCAGCGTGAGGGGTCACGCTCTTCTGCTGACTCGATCGACTTTCAGGGATGCGAGATTTGCATGCTCCAACAAGGCTGTTGATTCTTCAATAGAAGGATACCAGGGATGTTGGGTTTCAAATATCTGTTGATTTCCTAAGAAATGCCAGAAATTTGGTATTTCTATGTAAATGTTAGTACTCCTAACAAATTACAATAGATAAAATAAATAAACTTCAAATAATCACTAATCTCTGAATTGTCAATTGGTTTACATGCTTATTTATAGAAGAGAATCCTAACAAACTAGGATCTCAACTAATTATCTAAATCTATAAACTAACAAACAAATCTAACAAATATTTATCTAATCCTAACTAAAATTCAAATTTGAATTCAAATAATGATTTGAAATTCAAATCTAAACATAGTAATTAAAACAAATAAAAATAAATCCTAACAAATAAAACTAAAAACTAAAAATACAAATCATCCAGAATCCTCCATATGATGGTCCTCAACATTGATTGAATGGTCCATGATCGTGCTGCATCATTCTCTCCCTCTTCAGAAAAACTCGTCCTCGAGTTTGGTTGAATGATTTGGTGATGAAGTCCGAGCAGCTGATAATGTGTTCCACTGAATTTTGATTTGATGGTTTTAAGGTCATTCAACAAATCGACTTTTGCATCCTTTCGATCTCCAGTGATCATGGAATTTTTTTTTTTTAAAAAAAATCTATATTGGATTGGAATGAAAAGAAATATTTGGGGGGATGGGTGTTTTGGAAGGAAAACTTGGCTATGAGGGGTTAAATGTAATTTTTTTTTTTTTTTTTGAAATTAAGAGGAGATGGGTTCGGTGGGATCTGGGGTTTGTACGGGGTGGAGGTTTTTTTTTTTTTTTGAGATGAAGGGAATGTGGTGTTTTTTTTTGGATAAAATATAGAAAATGATAGATAAATGAGATGTGAATTCACCAGTGGCAGTGGCTCGGCAACGACGACGACAGCGGCACGCGGCAACTCTCGACAGAAGAGGTGGCTGTGCCGGATAGCATCAGCGACGACGACTGTTCGGCGGCGGCGGGGCTCGGAGGCAGTAGATCTCGACGGCGGCGGCGCTCGACGGTAGCGGCGGTTCACGGTGGTAGTCGCAACTTGGCTCTGATACCAACTGTGCAGCGTGCAACCATGCTCTTCTACGGATTCGTTCAAAAGAATGAAATCGGTAGGCTCCAACGACGCTGTTGATTCTTCAATAGAAGGATACCAGGGATGTTGGGCTTCAAATATCTGTTGATTTCCTAAGAAATGCGAGAAATTTGGTATTTCTATGTAAATGTTAGTACTCCTAACAAACTACAATAGATAAAATAAATAAACTTCAAATAATCACTAATCTCTGAATTGTCAATTGGTTTACATGCTTATTTATAGAAGAGAATCATAACAAACTAGGATCTCAACTAATTATCTAAATCTATAAACTAACAAACAAATCTAACAAATCTTTATCTAATCCTAACTAAAATTCAAATTTGAATTCAAATAATGATTTGAAATTCAAATCTAAACATAGTAATTAAAACAAATAAAAATAAATCCTAACAAATAAAACTAAAATACTAAAAATACAAATCATCCAGAATCCTCCATATGATGGTTCTCAACATTGATTGAATGGTCCATGATCATCAGAAAGTCGGAGCCTTTTTTTCATCCTCCACATGAAACAATTTCTATTAATTGTGGGTGCTAAGCAAATTCATTCATATTGTAGAGCAAAAAAATCTCTCCACAATCAACTAATCATGTCAGCCACGTGAAGATGAAAAGACCGATATGCATGTCGTTGGAAAAGCTTCTAAAAAGGAACACCCATACAGTGCCAACCATATATTCTTTGATGTTAAAGTCACATATATTAAGAAGCTCAAATGAAAATTGAGAAGCCATTGAAAGAATAAATCGTGTTCATCATGATATGAGTCCATGACTTGAAGTAAGGGTCACCAAAAAGCCCGTGGCCCGAAAGCCCGGCCCGCCAGGCCCGGGCCCGCAGGACCAAAGTCCGGCCCGTTTTCAGGGAGGGCCGGGCTTGGGCCTGGTTCTGGGGCCCGGGCCCGCAGGGCCAAAGTCCGGCCCGTTTTCAGGGAGGGCCGGGCTTGGGCCTGGTTCTGGGGCCCGGGCCCGGCCCGTAGGCCCGCCCGAGCCCGGCCCGTTCGGGCTGGCCCGGCCCGGCCCGCGGCCCGACCCGTAGGCCCATGGAGGGTGATCCAATGAACTAGTAACATGTAATTTTTATTTGAATTGTGGTTGAGTTATACAAATTATTAACATTTATATAAGTGTTAACCTAGTTAGGTACATGTAATTATTTATTTTTGTAAGTAATTAATTCATTTAATATTTTTATTTTGAAAATTCAATAGATATAAATATTTTTTCAACATTATACTTTAAATTTTGTGTTATTTTAACATTATATACAAATAAACAACGTAAAATAAAAAAATAAAATGTTTTGAATTTGGGCCCGTAGGCCCGCCCGTGGGCCCGAACCCATGCCCGGCCCGTGAGGCCCGTTCAGGCCCGGGCCCGTGGGCAGGGCCTGGGCCCTGTTTTTTTGCCACGGGCCGGCCCTGCCCGTTGCCGACCCCTAACTTGAAGTTTAGCACGGGTGCTTTATGTTTATGGAATCTGGGACCCACTTCGAAACAGCCTGTCTTCCACGGTGTTAGTGGAATTTGTGGATAGATTATTCCTTTTCTTGTTCAAGTGCAGGTGGAAAAGCTACGTACCGCTCGTATGACGTAGAACATAAGATAAGAATAAGAAAAAATACATAAGAATAACTTAAAAAAGTTGTTTGTTTTGATAGAATAAACTCCGATAGTTATGTCTGGATAAGTTAGGATAAAGTTTAATAATTATTTTAAGGAAATGTTGGAATTGCTTATCAGGACTTATCTATGCCAATGGATAAAAATATTATTTTTGGTCATTTAAAAAAATTCATCTATCCTAACAGTCTCATACAGAATCTAAAAACTGTCGCATCTATCAAATCAATCATACATCTCTCGTACTATTCCCCAGGGGCATAGTTGTTATTTAAAAGTCATAAAATTTTATTCCATCCTTTATCAACTATTTATCATCACTTTATTTAAGGTGAACCAAACAACAAAAAAGTCATTTTTACGTTTTCCAATGAGAATAACAGAAAAGACAACCAAACAAAAAATTGTTTATTCAACCTAGATTGTTATCTATCCCAATATAGCTATCAGGAGCGAATAACTCAATGTTACACCCCATAGGAGGGTAAAGAATAAACATATGCATCATTATATTAGATATATTTTTTTTTAAATCAAAACTCGTGTGCATAGACTGGAATTAGGGCTACCAAAATGATTGTACATAACATTATCCTTTTAAGGCATAGAGCTATAAAATGAGAGTATTTGTGTAAAAGTTGTGTTACCTGGACCCCAGTTTTTAGATTTCATTGACAAGCTCCATTAAGTGTTATTTTTCAATTGTTTATCTGGTTGACTTTTATAAAAGGTTAAAAAGATAAAATACAATACTGCCTTTCATTTAAAATCTACATTTTCGCTCTCGAGAAACCTTTCCCCTCCTTTTTCGTTCTCGTGTAACCTCTTCCCCACCTCTTTCGAAAAAAAATAAATCAACCCGTTCAGATTTTTAGTTTACCAAAAATGAAAACAATAGTCGAAATCATTCAAAAAAATCTCCTCAAATTTTCGTAAAAAACATATGAAACAACAAACACTGTTTAAAAATAACAAAAAAATTCAGAAAATTTAATGCACATAGTGTTCAGGTACATTTAAAATATATCTGAATTTCAAGAAAAGCAATAAATACTTTTTAAAACCACAAAAAAATCCAAAAAATATAATGCATATAGTGTTCAGTTATATTTCAAATTTATCTGAATTTCAAGAAACAAAAAATATTATTTAAAATCACAAAAATACAAAAATTATAATGCATATAGTGTGCAGATATATTTGAAATGTATTTAAATTTCAAGAAAAACAACAGTTTAAAATCACAAAAAAGGAAAAAAACTATAGAAGGATATAAATGATATTGTACATATGCTAGCTCATAGGGCTTCTGACAAGGCCTAAAACTTGAGCTTAAAAATCATTATTGTTTGTGTAAAATGTACGTGTAAGAACATTTTCAATCCTATACCCAAATTTTTATCCAAATTTAAATTTGAGTAAAAGTCACCCACAACCTTTACCAACCATTTACCCATACTCATGTCAAATAAAGTTTTTACTCAAAACTTTACCCAAATCAAGTTGGACTCAAATCATTATTCAAATTTTCAATATCTCTTTTTTCCCTTTGTCTCTACATTTTCTTCCAATGTGACATTTTTTTTTAACTTCACATTTAGTTGAATTATATTTGATGCCTTCTCACCCCCTAAAATTTTCACAATCTCTTGAAACAAAAAAAAGAAGTTTTATTTCTTAAATTTTCATCTTTTTTTTTTAACTTCTTATTTTTACTCAAATAAAAAATATTATTTTTATTAAAAGTTATGAGTAAAACATAAAATAATGGTTGGAGACACATCATATTAAATCAACATTTTATTCAAATTTTAAGTAAAATTTGGGCATAGGTTTGAGTAAGGGCCAGAGATGGCTCAATGGTATCTTAGTAACTTCACTTTTTCAAAAATATGCTGATTGGTTTTTTAGAAAGGCAAAATGTGATTTTGCTTTATAGATTCCGAGTTTCTTGAACCAAATTAAAAGATATTTAAAGTTCACTAAAAAAGGAAAACATTACAAATCACATTCAAAATCATTTATTTTTGTTAAAAACTGCTCTAGAGTCACGCAACCAAACACACTTTAGCATTCATTTGAAAAACATTTTTCCGGCGTTCTGAAAATATTTGGCCTGAAATGATCAATGGATGCTCACATATGGTCTTCAATGCCGGCATTTGTAGGAGATCAATGGATTTGAGCCACTGTAAATCCCGAGTCGAAGTTTGATCATCGACTGCTTCTCCATCTCCATCTGTCAAATGCTCCATTCTTTTGCATTCAATTATATCACTACTATAATTTTTTACATTGATCACGGTTGTTTTGATCACGTTTATTAAAAATCTGTGATAATAATAATTATGATCACAATTTTTTTAAAACCGTGATTTTTTTAAATTAGATGATCACTTTTTTTATAAACCGTGATCTTTAGATTAATAACAATCAGATTTTTTAACAACTGTGATCGTTTAAGAGTTATTTTATCACGACTAATAAAAAACCGTGATCTTTCCATAAATAAAAAACCTAACTAGTGCTCTCAAATCCCGATCGACCCCACTTCTCTCATGCCCTCTCTCACATGTTCCTCTGCCGTTTGCGTCTTCCACCGCTGTCGACCCAGCCACCGCCATCCATTCCTCCTTCGTCGACGCGGTGAAAGCCACCGCCCCTTCCCCCTCTACCGACGAAGGTCGTAGCCGCCACCCACGCGTAAGTCTCTCTCTCTCCTTCCTCCTCCTCCTCCTCCACCTCCTCCTCTTCTTTCATCTCCTCCTCAGGATCAGCGAGACTCAACGCCTCTCTCATGGCATCCTCTCTCTTCGTCTCCGGCCACCACCTCCTCCTCCCCCGAAACCCTAACCCTAGAAATCTCTTCCCCCTCAGTCCCCGCCGCCCCTTCCGCCTCTGGGCCCGGACTCCGCCGGAGACAGGCGACCTCCCGGCGGTCCACGAGAGGAAGTCCCTCCCGTGGCGACGGGGGAGGTCTTCCTCGGCCTCGCATCGTTTCTTCTGAGGGACAGGGGAGCATCGCCGGCCGATCGGATCCTGATGGCGCCTCCGCCGTCGGATCTAGGTAGTCCGAGGTCGGCGGTGGTGGAGGACCCGGTGGAGCCGGGGGTGGTTTGGGAGCAGGCGCCGGAGGACGTGGAGGCGGAGAAGGAGCGGAGGGCGGTCACGAGTCCGGGGTTCAGCTTCTCCGCGGCAGGTCTTCTCTTCCCTTATCACCTCGGTGTCGCTCGGTTTCTGCTCGAGAAGGGCTATATTAAGGTCTCAGTCATGAAATACTGTTGTTGTCATCGTGTTTTCGTTTGATTTGTGTTTGGAGCTGTAATTGATTCGTAGTTATAGGAAACTACGCCATTGGCCGGATCATCGGCGGGTGCAGTAGCTTCTGCTGTAATTGCGTCCGGGAGCAGCATGGATGAGGCATTAAAGGCTATCAAGGTCTTGGCCGAGAATTGCCGGCTTAGTGGCACCGCATTTCGGCTTGGGGTATAATTAACTTCACAGTGCTCATCTGTATATGTTAGCCTGTATGACTGTTGGTCTATGCTCTAAATTTTATAAATTGATTCATGGTATGCTAGATAACATAGGAGTAGGAGGTTGTTTGAATTCTGGGTCCCAATTTGTTGAACATTGAATGCATCCTATCTAGATCATGTTCTTCTTCCCTTAAATGCACTTATTTATTCAAAAGACCAGGTTTTGAGTGTTAGCTTGTCCCTATGATAATATATGTTGTCCTGTTGTTTCGGTCTACCAATTATATTGACAATAAGGGTGAGTAAACGAGATACTAAATTCCAATAGTATATCAAGTAGTTAGTCGTAGCATATCATTTGAAGATTTTATGAGAATGCTCTTCTCAACTTATGATTTGTAAGCTGAAAAGATAGCCTCATGCACGATATATGAAGATAGGATGAGAGGATCAATTGATCAGGTATGTTTTGCAAGCTTTAATCATCTTCAGACTACCTAGGAATTATTGATATATGGATCTCCCTAAGACAATTAAGCTGACGAACCCATCTCACATGCTTCAGATTGTCACATGCACATATGATCAATTGATGAAGGTTCTTAAGTGCATATTCTGCTCCCACTTTTATTGTCTTGAGGTCTCGGAGATTTACAAACCTCAGGGACTCAAGCTCTGGAAGCAAAGGGCCTTTTCCTTCTCCACTGATTATAATTTCCTCCAAACCACTACAAGCGTGAATTTCTAGCTCTCGTAGACGGTCCATTTCGAATTAGTCAACGAGATATTGATGGTTCCCAGATCATTGCAACCATCTAACTACAGTGCACATGTGATTCGTGGCAGTGTGTGGAGCTTAAAAACCGTTGATAAGATTGAGCTGATTTTAGCTGGAGTCGAAGATCTTGTAAACTTTTGAGGGCCTCCAGATCTTGTAAGCTAACTTCAATACCATCGATGTAATTCTCAACGTTCGTGGATCCATCACCTATAGAGTAGTTTGTTTGCCATAAGCTGAACACCTGCAACTTTGAAAGTCCAGAGATTGCCTCCCTGGGGATGTTGTCAAGATAATTGGTATAGTTTAGATAAAGTTGCCTCAGTTTGGTCAACCTTCCTAACTCTACAGGCAATGATGAGATTCCTGTCCGTGTCAAATTCAAATGTTGCAACTCAGTTAGCAGACCAATTCCCTCAGGAAGACGAGGGATGATGTTTTTACATTCGAACTTTGATGCCATGTGCCCTGTCATATCCAAGACTTGAAGATTTGGTGTTGATTGGAAAAGCCCACTCGAGATTTCAGAAAAAGTATTACCTTGGAGCAACAAGGTTGAAAGGTTAGGACATTCAGGGATAGCATCTGGCAAAGTTTCCATACGACTGTGCATCAGGGATATCCTCGTATTCCCTCCCCAATTTTCTGGTGCAGGTGCTTCCATCGGTCCGATGCCAGCATGCACCAAGAACTTGTTCTCACCCTTCCCAAATCACATCGTGCATCCTTACATGAGTATCATATTTAAGGCTCCTCTCTAACAAATGTGTCGCCGTGAGCAGTCCAATGATAGTGTGACCCTCTCCACGGGCGCCAACAATGTCATCTCTATACTCCTTAACAAAGAACCCCTCCCCCACCCAGTATTCCGCCAATTCTTCCTTGTCAATGTTATGATCCTCAGGGTACAAGCAACAGTGCAAGAAGCATTCTTTCGTAGTGTCATCAGGCAGACTGATAACTAAGCTCCAAATTGTAAAGTAGATCATTTTCAAAACCTCTGATATTCTTGATCCGCAATTCCTTCAATGATGATGTAGCGTGCTTCCACTCATCAACAGTTGTTTTGTTCGCCATCTCCCTCCCAATGACTGTGAGGGCAAGAGCAAGAGGCAAATTACCACACTTCTTGCATATGTCCTTTGCGAGCTCCTGTTTCATCGGATCCGAGTTGATGTTTGTCTCGCCAACATTCTTCATAAAGAGTACCCATGCCTCCTTCCACTCCAAGCAGTTCACACTCACAATGTGCTCACTTGCACCCATATCGATGCACGCCTCCTTGCTTCACGTTGTCAGTACGAGTTTACATTTGTTGGCCTTATTTGGATGAGGAACCCCCATACGGTGAAGTCGTTTTAGGAACTTGGATCCCTCCCATACATCGTCGAGCAATAAAAAAAACTTTATGCATCTGAGGGCTTCAGATATCTTGATGGCTAGTTTCTTGAAGTTGTCACCTGGTTCAATCTTCAAATTCAGCAACTCACATATCTGCCTTTGTATCTTCTCAATGTTTGGCTCCTTGGAGACAACAACATAGATAACTTTATCAAAATCACGGGGTCGATGGGATAGCACATCTTTGAATCTTGTCAAAAGGGCAGTCTTCCCGACGCCCCCCATTCCGCACACACCGATGACTTGCGCATCCTCCTGTTGAAGCAGAGGTCACTGAGCTTAGCTAGAGCGGCCTCCAAAACCGAGTCTGTACCCTCAAATGGTGAGGTGGGGATTGCCTCAACCAAATCATGGAGCCTGCTTCTCTCCGTGATGGTGCTCTGCACCTCATCGAGCAGCTCGGCAGCTCTCTTTCCGAGCTCATCGCCTGGCGAGCACCCAAGATAACAACCATCATCGCACTCGTTACTGTGCTGAATTGCAGATTCATTGGAACTGTTCTCCATATATAGGTACTGAACTTTCTTGAGCCATTTGTCCGTTTGATCGGTTCTTGCCAGGCCTTGATTCTCCCGGTGCTCAACCTTCTTTGACACGACACCTTCCATAAGCTTAAGTTCCTCCATTTTCAAAAGTTCAGAATCCACCTCTTCAAGCAGCTTAGCCACTCTCCAGCCCAATCTGGAGTTGGGGGGACATCCACAGCAGCAGATCATCCTGCTTTGATATTTTGCCTGGACATCGTTTTCTTGCTTACTGATATCCTCTACCGTCTTGAGCCATTCAACGACACTTATGGTGCGCTTGCGTGGCGGTTCGTTGCTCTCCTCGATCTTGATCTTCGCCATCACGTCCTCTCGTCATGCTTTCAACTCGTTCGTCTTCCCATGCAAGTATGCAACAAGCTGATGTTATTGCTGAGAGAGAATAGATTGTCCACCTTCTTGATGAGGGAACTGCATAACGCATTCCTCAATGGTTCAAAACACCATTGCACACATGATGTTACAGTCATTCATTTCTTTTTTCCAAATTGAGAAGCAGAGATCGACGTGGAGAGTGAGGCGCAAGAACTTGAATCTATAATAGACCGCTCAGATAACTATAATTCACCATTGTAGCCCGCCTTGAAGATTGATGTTGAGTCCTTTGAATGAGTGAACTTACATACCCCTGCACACCCAAGTATCATGTTAAACTATTATCCATTGAATAATTTGTATAATTCAATCACAATTCAAATAAAAATTACATAAAATTATATGTGACTCATTCATTGCATTGCCCTCCCCCCCCCCCCCCAAAGCCCACGGGTTGGGCCCTTGGATGGGCCTGTGGGCCAGCCCAAACAGGCCCAGTTTGGACTAGCCCATGGGCCGGGCCCGGGCCCCAGAATCAAGCTCAGCCCTGGCCTAGGCCGGGTTTTGGCGCTACCGAGCTTTCGAGTATGAGGCCAAATTTTGTTGAGATGTTGTGTAGAATTTTTTAAAATCAACCTTGTGAATTTTTTTTTCATTTTAACCCCTCTTTTTACTTTACCCAAAAAAATTGGTTCTCTCTCTTGAGCACTAATCAATACAATAGATTTTTCATCATCTCTAATCATAATTCAATACAGGGTTTCATAGTGATTTTTTGGTATTTATTATTTTTTCTAATCACTCTTTGTGAGGTTTTAATTTATTCTGAATTATAAATTTGGTATTTATTATTGTGTGTAATTTTCACAAATCAACCCTGTGAATTTTTTTCCATTTTAGCCCCACTTTTTATTTTACTCAAAAAATTTGGCTCTCTCTCTCTCTCTTGAGCACAGATCAATACAATAGATTTTTCATCATCGCCCTCATTTGGTGATAATCATAATTCAATACAGGGTTTCATAGTGATTTTTTGGTATTTATTATTTTTTCTAATCACTCTTTGTGAGGTTTTAATTTATTCTGAATTATAAATTTGGTATTTATTATTGTGTGTAATTTTCACAAATCAACCTTGTGAATTTTTTTTCATTCTAGCCCCTCTTTTTATTTTACTCAAAAAATTTGGCTCTCTCTCTCTTGAGCACGGACCAATACAATAGATTTTTCATCATCGCCCTCATTTGGTGATAATCATAATTCAATACAGGGTTTCATAATGATTTTTTGGTATTTATTATTTTTTCTAATCACTCTTTGTGAGGTTTTAATTTATTCTGAATTATAAATTTGGTATTTATTATTGTGTGTAATTTTCATAAATCAACCCTGTGATTTTTTTTTCATTTTAGCCCCTCTTTTTACTTTACTAAAAAAAATTGATCTCTCTCTTGTGCCGATATTGTGTGCAATTTTCGTAAATCATTTTTTTTTCATTTTAGCCCCTTTTTTTATATTTTACCCAATTAAATTTGAAAAACTCTCTCTCTCTCTTATTAGTTGAGCCCAGATCAATACAATAACTTCTTCATCCTCCCCCAAATTTGGTGGGACAAAAATCTGCCTACGTCTAATTGGTTATGTTTACTACATACTACGTAGTTTGGTCAATAGTTTTTTTTATTTGGTTTGATTATGGAATGAAAAATTAATAAATTGATCTCCTTTTATTTGAGTTTGGTTTAATTCACAAAAAAAATGAATTAACCAAACCGAACTTTTAAATTTAAACACATGATTATTTAAATTCAATCGATTTTTCATTTTTTTAGATTATTCTTTTATATTAAAAACGATATTGTTGTTATACCATTAATATTTATAAAAAAATGAATTGTTGTTATACCATTAATATTTATAAAAAATGAATGCATTAATTTATACCATCAATCATAGCTTTTCATATATATATATACACGACTAAAGTAAAATGAGGGGCTAAAACGAAAAAAATAATTCACAGGGTTGATTTACAAAAATTACACACATGATCACCACGTAAAGAGATGGACCCACATGATCACCACTGCTGCGCTGGACAGGTGTCAGCCTGTCATTGGGTTTCACAGGCTCTCCCTGTGTGGTTTACACAGGATTTCTGAACCCAAGAAAGAGAAAGAGAGAGAGTTTCAATTTTTTTTTGATAAAATAAAAAGAGGGGCTAAAACAAAAAAAATAATTCAGAGAGTTGATTTGCAAAAATTACACACATAATCACCACGTGAAGAGACGGACCCACGTGATCACCACTGCTGTGCTGGACAGGTGTCAGCCTACCATTGGGTTTCATAGACTCACCTGTGTGGTTTACACAGGAGTTCCGAACCCCCTAATAATCCCCCATCAATACGTAATATGATGCTACATATCATGCTCATTAATTTAAAATATTTGAGAATCAAATATGTCCCCCACAAATTACTTTATCAATAAAAGCACCGGATTCTCAATTATGAAATAATAATGAAACACATATCTCTAATAATGAATGAGCATATATATGTCAACTATATGTCAACTATATGAAACAAATATGGAATCCATTTTATCTTCTTCGACAAATCACATGCTTTTAATTCTCATAACTTTCTCATATTTATAAACCCCACATTAATATAGATTCAAAAACTATGTCATTATAAGTCATTTGCATGTAAGCATGTACGATGAAAATAAAATGGTATTTAGTCATATACCTTAAAGCTAATGCTTTTTACTAATGATTCTTCTATTACCAAAATATAATGGTCAAATAATATAAAAGCCAGATAATATCCATACCATATGCATCGGAATCCTGAAAACCTAATATAAGATGCTCACGTGAATTGCTAACCAGCATAATATGATATTTGTAAAAGAATATATGATATTTGTAAAAGAATATATGTAAGTCATTTGCTTAATATGATATTGACAAAATCCAGAATATCAGTAAATCCATAATACTAATAAGTGGCGGAGCCACCTTAGGCCCGGGGGTCCCATGCACCCCGTGGAAAAAATTTTTAATCCCTTTTTTGTGATAAATTAATTTAATTAGATAATGTTACGTACAACTCTAGCCCTAATTTCAATTTACATGTGTTTTGATTTTTTTTAAATAATATATTTCATCTAATAAGATACATGTTTTTATAAAAAAAAAATGAAGTATATATTTCAATGAATTTCATTGATGCGTCTATAGAAAATGTAAATTTTTTTTATTGAAGCATATACCTCATTAATATGAGTATACACGCTGTTAATTTTCTATCAATGCATATGAAACTGGAATTGAAGTTGAAAAAAAATTGTGTGTAACAACACTCTTTTAATTAGGACCCATATGTCGTGGGTCTCACGTGCGTGTGAAATTCCTAAACAGCAACAAGTCATGACTAAAATAAGATAAAAACATTAGATTTATGTTTTAACATCTTTTGAATTTGAAATTTGATATATCGTTTTAAAATATAAAAATTAACTTTTAGAATTTTTCAATGATATGTTTTTATGTGAATGTCTTTATTTTATTTTATACATATTTATTTTTTAATATATGATATTGAAATTTAAAAAATAATAATAATATAATTTTAGAAAATATTTATATAAGTTACATTAAGCTCCCCTTTATAAAAATTCTGACTTTACCACTCATAGTAATGACCTCATATGAAATATCTTGATTACTTATTGAATGATATGTCAATTCAAATAACCATAAATCAAGAATAATAAACACTTGTGAACAAATTGACCGATAATAGTATCTCGAGAATTCTAGAGCAATAATAATGAAAGCCCAGTGAAAAATATTGAGTCTTGATCAAATATAATAAGCCTCGTACTAGAATGTAATTGTTCTCATATATAAATTTGATGATATCATAAACCTTACCTCAATATATGTGAGCGTATTTATAACATCCCCCATCCATGAATCATGGGTGGAAGTCATTTTGGATCCTCAAGAACTAGCGCATAGAGAAAAATATCAAAACTAAATGAATGCTGTTACACTTAATTTTTTTCTTAATCTAAAACACAGTCTTATATACTATATTACCACGTTAGAAATCCAGTGAAACATATACTTCATTAGATATTGTATATATCTCATTAGATGACTTAACGGAAGACCTCCAAACGTTCAAATAGGTCTGTGCAAATTATAGCACATTTGATTTAGTCCTTTTGAAGACTAAATTGCCATGGATATAGAGAAGCTAAGACCTTCGATTTTCCCAATCAAATTCTACAAACAAAAAGATATAATTGAATTCCACTTTGTAGAAATAGATGACATTAACATATTAAAATTTAAGTAAATAATTAAACATAAAAGTTACTTCTTTCTCTCTTTAACTTTTTGTTCTTTCTCATTGGCAGATTAATATAATTCATGGGCTGAAAGTGTATCTAAAAAAACAAATTGGAGAACTATACGTACGAGACATATAGGTCCTCTGGCATGTACTCAAATTGATTAAAAGCAAACAATCCAATCTCACAATTGACATTTTATAAAAGCAGTGCTCAAACTTCTGTGGGACATCAGCATAAGAAACAGAAAAATATTTTATAAATTCAATTTTATTCATGAACAACATGACAGATTTGTAAGAGTAACTTAATTGAAATTTATAACATACCTCCTCTTGATGAGAAATGGCCAAGGTAGGTGATCAAATGTTGGGAGAACCTTTCTTCTTGTGCAAGAGATGGCAGTCCTCTTTATAACAGGAACTCTGACTGCTAAGAAGATCAACAAATATATCCTGTGCAAAGGCATATGTGAAGCATATGAGATATTGTATAAACTCAATTGGCTGTAGTTTGATTTGGCTGTATATAAAAGTAAGGTCAAAGGGCAGACTATTCGACGGCAAGTAGACCTTGTTTATTGTTTCATATAGATCAACAATCCATAGAAAGTTGTAGTAGGTATGCAACTTGGGCAATATATTTATTCCCAGACTATAGTGTTACCTGCCTAGCCGGCCAAGTCAGTACATTGAAAGTCCCCAGTTGGGGAGTCAGAAATTTGTCTTAGTGGGGGGGGGGGGGGGGGGGGGGGGAACTTTAACTGCTACCTCTAATCTTTCATTAAGTAACAATCAAATGATATATATTATTTTCAAAATAAAGAATCATTTTTCAATAAACATAAAAGAAGGTTAAAAGATCTCTCTCTCTCTCTCTCTCCCCCCCCCCCCCCCCCCCCCTCCTATAATCCTATTGTCTACAGCACAAAGAAAAATTTGTGGGTGGTACTGGGGACAGAGATTTGGGTGGTGGGGATAAATGCTCCCAACACATTCATCATTGCATTTGCCTCACATTTTCAAAAAGCCATCACCCAAAGCGGCCCACATATACCAAGGTACTGAAAGAGGAAAGTATATGATACTACTTTTGACATGTTTTACATAAAGTAACAACTCTCAAGACTCAAAACCCAGAATTTTGCCTAATTATTTCTTAACATTTTACCATTGCTCCAAGCAATGGTCCTTATTTGCTTCACATTTTAGTAAGAACTTGCATTAAGACTGTGTTATATGGCCAATGTTATTAGCAGAAATGAATCCTGAATGAGGTCCTTCACAAAAGCAAACCTAAACTGTGAGGTCATACTCTCTTCAGCTTTGATGCATAGTCTAGTTAGAAACCAGAGAGAAGGAAAAGTTGTAGTCATTCTGAACATTAGGCAACACTAAGAACAATGTGCTCTTTCTAAAGAAAACTATTTTAATACATGGTGTAACATGCTGTATATAATGATATAGTCATATAGAATTACATGATAACATTACAATGAAACATATGAACATATCAGGATAATCCATTAAACATTTGGGCTCCCCTAGCAACTTTGATGAAGACATCTTCCAGAGTGGTGTTGGCCAGACCCCAGGCTTGTATGGTGAACCTGCTCTTTGCGTTCTCAACTGCTCGAAAAACATCGGCGATCCGCACCTCGTGCTTTGGAAATTCAAATTTCTGTGTACCTGAAATGTGGTATATCTTGTTCACGTTCGGAGAGAGCTGCCTTGCTAAGTTTTCAACCTCATGTTCTTCATCTACTGATGTTGTCATTGTGAACACATAGGATCCTCCATATCTACCTTTCAACTGTGGACCAATTCCAATTGTCACCATATTTGTGAATATTTAAAGATAGCTTTAGGAAACTCATTTGAAAAGCAGATTTTCACTTAAAGCTGCATTTGAAAATTAGATTTCCAAGAAGCATACATTTGTTGGATTACTGAAAGAATTCTCATTTTTATCATTTATAATTTAAAGCTGTGTTTGGCTTTAATATAAAAAAAATGCAATCGTTATGGGTGTTTGGAAACACGTTTGGACTAATTTGATTCCTGCAAAATCATAATCAATTAAAGCGATTTCCAAATTCTAGTTAACTTGAGAAGTATATGTCTGCGATACAAAGGATGGAATTGTTTATGAAAAAATTATGCCATATCTGAAAGTCATTCAATTCAAGAAGCCTACAGAGAATAGTTTGTATGCAGCAGAACATATGAGTGATCAAACTTCAGTGCGATATTATGTTTGTAATGACCATTTATTAGAGGCGAATATGGTTCAGTTACATTGTGCTCATTTTAAACACATAAGCTGATAGTTTTGCCTCCACAAATTGTAAGCAATGAATGTATCTTGCAACAGCAACTCTATTCTGACATGCATTTGCTTGTTTAGAATAAAATATGTTTCACAGTAGTAGAAACTCAATTTGCATACCTCTGTTGGGTTTCCTATGCACTGCAAGCTTCCATCTACAAAAATTCCCAACCGATCGCATAAAACCTCTGCCTCTTCCATTGAATGCGCTGAAATTACAGAGCGGGTTTTTTTATGAGTTAGAGAAAATAAGCTACAGTACTATGCCATACAATTCTTTTTAACTCTAATGTAAGTGTAAATAGAATGCACTTGATGCATAATACGCAGAGGTGATAGAAAATTTACTAGTGAGGATGATTGCCCGGTCACGCTTTGCGCGCTTCACAACGTTCCACAAGTTGTTCCTTGAAGCTGGATCTAGTCCAGTACTAGGCTCATCCATATAGACAACCTAGCAATATATTTCAATCTTAGACAATTTGGTATTCCAAAAATAGATCATGTCCACCTTGGAATATAATTTAATATAGCAATGTTCAGGTTTAACGTACTTTGGGATCTCCGATCAATGAAATTGCGACACTGAGCCTCCTCTTCATACCACCACTGTATTTCTTGGCTTGTTTGTCTCCAACACCTCCATGGTATAGGTTTACGCTCTTCAACGATTCTTCAACTGCCTGAATTAATTGGAAAATGAGATGTAATTCATCTGTAATCATGGAAAAGATGTATTTTTTTTCCTTCTAATTTTGTAGAAGACTAGCTTCTACTACATTGGGAAACAACTCATGAGAAAGGATAGTCTTAGAGCAGTCAATTAAGCATGATAGTCATGAGCATCACCAGACAGACAAAAATAAACAAAAGTTTTGATAAAGATGAAAACATAAAAGTTCCTGTTTTATTTAGAGTAATGATTTAGAAAGCTCAAAATCAAATTCATTAAGGTTATTGTGACTTGAAGGACACTGAGTCCTGACATCTTACAAGTATGGAATGTATGGAAATAGAAATGAGTGCAATGAAGATAGCTTTGAAAATGTAATCTTGGTTCGTGCATCATGTAAGTGCAGAGGGATTTGAACTCAATACATATAAGGAGCAAACCCACACATCTAGGCAAAGAGTCAATCCATGTGAGTTGATATAATCCAAAGATGAACTATCTAATGTGAGAAAGGTGGTCAACTGAATCTCACCTGCTCCAAAGCAGCACCTTTGAGGTTCTTCAGCCTTCCATAAAATAACAGGTGTTCTCTACCGGTTAGCATTTCCCACAGCATGCTGTATAATGGTATCATTGATGGAAAGAAGAAGGGGAAAAAGAAGGAAATCAGTTACTACTGTTTTTTTTATTTTTTCACGTGTGAAGCCAAAGAACATAGGAAGGATGTTATCTTACTCATGTTGTGGGCAAACACCCATGTTAGTGTATATTTTGCTCATGTTCGACCGTAAATCTAGTCCCTGAACATATGCAGTACCAGAAGTTGGCTTTGTGAGCCCAATCATCTGCAAAATGAAGGATCACTCTGTTAAATCATGCACCAAAAAACAGAGTTTGTAAAGTTGATCCACAAACAAATGTCAAAGTAAATTAGGTTCGGCATGGATTCTTTCAGATATAAAGGATATAACAAGTGAGGGAGGGGGATCTATTATTTGAAATAATAACTGTCCAGACGTACAAGTTTTCAGTCTGATTTGCTTTTCAACATGATGTAGTTTCTCATAATATGACAGATTTAAGGAAATTAAGTTAGATCCCCATTTGAAAGCAAATTCATAAAACAGTTTTTTCCATAAAGGCTCTCAACCAATTTTTTCATAAAACCTGTTTTGTCTACTTTTAAAACATAACAATCAAATTCCAAAACTAAAATTTAAATTTGAAAAATGTTTGGAATTGATTATCTGAACACTGATCTTGTAGAAGCAAAATCAGTTTGACAAAACAGGGCCTTAGTTTGATTTTCAATCTTTTTTTTATAAAAAGCAATATGGAATCAAGCATTTGGCTAAGTTCATATGAAATCCATAAATTATTGCAATATTTTTGAAAAGCCAAACAATCTAAAAATTTGAAATTTAACTAGAAATATGCTATCACTCACCATACTGATGAACGTTGTTTTTCCAGCACCATTGGGACCAAGCATGCCAAAACATTCCCCTCTTGGTAAGGCCAGAGATAAACCCTGAACAGCAAACTTATCTGGAATTCCATCCTTTCCTGGGTAGACCTTTTTGAGGTTATCGCAAATGATTGCATGACTTGTACTGGGCTCAAGTAGCAATTGTTCAACAGTCTCTCTCTAGACAAAGTTAAGAAAAATTAGCATTACAGGAGCAGGAGATGTTTATATGACAGATAGATTGAAAACCATCTGTAGAAGGTTTATCAGGTCATTACATGTATGAAAAAAATATTAGGTTGCATTATCAATTTCTCTGTGGAGATCAGTCCAGGGCTATTAACCACCAAAGATGCAATAATAAAGTGACAAAATAGTGATGCAATGCAGCTTACTCAAATTACAAGTTCACCTATGTTTAATATGTAACTTTCCTTGTTTTGTCATTCTACATTTATGCTTGGCTTAAATTTGTTCTTTTATCATGACTTAATGGTGCCTTAGTATTTTAAAATTTAACCCCAATGTTATTTAATTAATCAACAACTCTCTGCCAACATGAGGTCATAAGCAGCTATTTCCATCTACTAACCTCTTGTAAAACATCAGGTTTTTCCATGTCAATGAAAACTTTGGATCCATGTTTTTGCAGACTTGGCTTCCTAAACGATGCTGATGATTTCTTCCGGAAGCAATGCAGAAAAAATAAAGGGTCTTTCTGTATTGAGCTTCCAAACGAGGTTAATTGGTCTAGATAATACGCCAGGGGAAGCAGTAATAGCCATTCGATAAACATGATAATCAGGACTTCTCTCATTCCATTTGCACTATTGCTCAAGTCGCTCCAGCGCATCCCAGAGGTTCCCATGTAACTTCCAGTGAAAGCATAATCCGAAAACTCGTACAGACCACGATATAAAGCAAATGCTGGTAGAATCTCCATAACCCGGATCCAATGTCCTATAAAGAAAAAAAAAATTAAAATCCAAGCCAAGTAATGTAAAAAGAGGCTTCAGTGCTTTTCTCACTAAGGTCCCATTTGGAATCAAATGTCAAATTGATGAGAAAGTTGTTTTTGAAAGTTGGTTCCGAATGGGGCCTAAGTTTGAATTTGGGAACTTACTTGAGAAGGACAAGTCCTCCAGGAAAAATTGGAATAAGAAGCCAGCTAACAGACCAGATCCAAACACATAAATGTAACCTAAAGCTGTCATCATAAAAATCAAAGCACAAAGTATGTCACATATACATGTCAATCTTAAGGAGGGTTTAACATTTAGAAAAATCCATGAAAGTAGAGCCAGACCTTGAGCAGTCTTGACATTTGAAAAGGCTGTCGCAGCAAGAAAAGCAAGCGCGATCTGCAGATTTATATAAATGAAATAGAAGACTAATTGTATGCTGTAGTCGTTCAAACGGAAGAACTTCAATCCTGAAGAAAAAAAAATCATTGAATAAGATAAGAGATCTTGAAGTATGAATCACTCTATTGGAAGAGTCCTTGATGGGATTTCTTACCTATAACAGAACCAAATACAACAAATAGAAAGATATAAATGACCGATATAGAAAAGAAGTAAGCATATGAAATGATCCAGTATGGGCCATCTCCAAGTCCATGCATTTTCATCATAATTTTTAGTTTCTCTTGCTTCTCGTACACCAGATATGTTAATATAACCTGCAATCCAAAGAAGAAGAAAAAAATGACACTGAATTATACAATGTAAGGCATTTCTGAATTAGATTAATAATGGGCAGAATCTCTGGATTTAGAGATAGGCCCCCTTAACATGTTGCTGATATTGAATAACAAGGTGGCTTTGGTGTAAACACTATTGGTATATCATTTAACATAACTTGCAGTATATTACTAAATAAATAAAATGATTAGGAAAAATGGAAAGGTAGTATGAGAACAGTCTGAATTTAATACGCATAGCCTTAACAAAAGTTAATAAATCATTAAACAGTGCCTCAAACAGGCAAAAAATGGACATATAGTGACTGATTTTTTTTTCCCGGTTGAATTTTGATTTCTAAATTTAGTTTGGCCTTTGAATAGGATTTTCAAGCTTCATAAAATTTAAGCCTTCTTTCTGAGAAGAAATTTCAAATTTCAAGTTTTTAAGCGTCAGCATGTATAGGAATAGAACTTCTGCATTACAAATGTGGATGCAATTTACATCTACATATGTAATGAAACAATTAAATTCATTTTCTTTGAAGATATCATATCTCCTAGCATATCAAATGAAGATGAAACAGCAATTACTTTTAAAAATGGACCACACTCAATTGATATAATCAAGAATCAACATAAAAAAGATTGGTCTGATCTGTCTCTTAAACAGAAAGATATGATACCTAGTTTACAAATATATAGCCACAGTTTCCAATTCTTGGACTAAAAAAAACATCAATGAATTAGTTATACTTCATAAAGAAATGGTTTATTTCTGGTAACTTATGCACCTACCGGGAAGAGTAGCTCGATAACCCATTTGAAGAAAAGTGCTCCAAGAAGAGAAGCAAAATCTAGACTAAGTTTTTTCCCTGGCTGTGGCATTTCTTTTACATATTCAAGTTGCATCTTGGCATTAGCACCTTTTAAGAACTGAAGGTAGGCATTGGAGACCTACAAAAGGAGAGACATGAAGTTCATACTATCTTTTCAGTCTATGAACTACAAAGAAATCATCATATTATATCCATGCTGAGAAAATAATAATAATTTAATCCAAGCAATAAAAATGTATGAGAGTTAGTTAGACAAAACAAAGAAATTTTGGAATAGAATAAGAACTCTGCAGTAAACAAGGACATAAATCTAATCAAACTGATAGTATCTATACCATCAACTTTTCAATATAATTTTCTTATGAATCAGTTAGGGGAAAAGGTATTGGTTGGATTCTCTAAATTGGACACTACATTAACATACCATTGTACATTCATTCTATGACCTTTGCAGTTAAGAAGAACAACCCCCATTTTGCTTGACAGCAAAGAATGCTGAGGAGATTCCAGATTGAGTCGCATGTACATTTAGAATATCATTTTTCTTCCAGAGGATGGAAATCAATAATGTATAAGAAAAAGTGGAAGTCGCTCTGATGAAATTCATGAGCATTAGCCACACACTTTGTCTAGTTTATGAAGAGATTTTCTCATATAAAGTGATGTATTATTTGTGCAAATTGATTTTCTTGGCTCTCATAATAATCTAATTAGCCCTTATACATCAGTTTCGAAATATGAATTCTTTCGTGTTAATTCACTAAAGAACATTTAGCTGAAGCTCCACCTGGTTTTTACACCCTCCATATGGTATTTTTCATGCAAGGCATTACATTATCCCAAACAATTCTTGCATCCACTCTAACAACCTTTTTAGTTCAGTGATGTGTAGGCATGCATCCTCTCATCATAACTTATTCTCTAATTATAGATAGATAATATATTCTTTACTGGTCAAGGGGATCAGTCTACTTACTAGTCTGAGGATCAACTTCAGTATAAAATTGAGAGAGAATTGCTTCCATCACATTGATCACTCTCTCATCTACAAAGTGCTTATTGTGGAACCATTTTTATGTTATCCATACAGACATCGACACTTTTTTTTGACTCCACAGTATTGGCACCATAAATTCCTATTTTATATCACAATTCAGATTAATATTATCAGATAAGTTGGCCTCATTATGAGCATATATGCTCTCTCTATCACTCTCACATACACACAAAAAATCCACAAACATGCATCTACAAAAATAAAAGAAGTAGATAATCAATCAATCACAGTATGGAAGTATGAGAAAGACAACTGAGTGACAGCATTTCAGATAATGAAAGTAATCAACCCAGTTCAATTATTGAACCATAACAATGAGATGCTTAGAGATGCCAAAATTTGAGGATGAAGCATACCATATTCAATGAACGGGGAACACGCACCAAAGCCGTTGGGACATTTCTGGAGTCATTCTTATATGTTGCATTATACCAAATGATCATATTCAGACTATTCTCATTGGTGTTTAAAAAATCATAAGCTGCAAATATCAAGAAATTTAGTAAATCTTGACATACATGGAATGAAGAATGAATTAACAACATGGATAAGTGAAGCAACCTGTGACGATTTCATTTATCTTCTTCTGAGGGTTCCCTTGCCGATAACCCTTAAACATCTCATCATTCACAGCTGAAGAACTACTGCGCCATGAGTGCAAGCCTTGAACACATTTAACCTCTGACCAAGTGAGACAAAGAATTATGAATCGGAAAAACAGGTGGAGAGACTGTACCAATAACAAATGAAACAAGATATGTGCTCACTACATCTCTGAACATTACTAAGCTTAATTCTTCATTCAAAAACTACCTTTGAAGGACATATGGCCAGCATATGAATGCATAGATCATTCAATAATTTTTTATATCAAATTTATACAACTAAAAGCTATATTACATTGTAACAAGTCAATCGATGTCGAGTATTTAGTCCATGTAATCTGACTTGTTTGCTTCTTGATGCAGCACGATCATGGACCATTAAGGACCACCATATGGAGGATTATGAATGATTTGTATTTTTAGTATTTTAGTTTTATTTGTTAGGATTTATTTTTATTTGTTTTAGTTATTGTATTTATATTTGAATTTCAAGGACCACCATATGGAGGATTATGAATGATTTGTATTTTTAGTATTTTAGTTTTATTTGTTAGGATTTATTTTTATTTGTTTTAGTTATTGTATTTATATTTGAATTTCAAATCATTATTTAAATTCAAATTTAAATTTTAGTTAGGATTAGATAAAGATTTGTTAGATTTGTTTGTTAGTTTATAGATTTAGATAATTAGTTGAGATCCTAGTTTGTTAGGATTCTCTTCTATAAATAAACATGTAAACCAATTGACAAGGCAGAGATTATTGAATTTTGAAGTTTATTTTATTTATCTATTGTATTTTGTTAGGAGTACTAACATTTACATAGACCTCCCAATTCTCTGGTATTTCATTCGAAATCAACAGATTATTGAAGCCCAACCCCCTGGCATTCTTCTTGAAGAATCAACAGCCTTGTTGGAGCCTGCAGATCTTGCATCCCTGGAGGTCGATCGAGTCAGCAGAAGAGCGTGACCCCTACACGCTGCATCAGTTGGTACCAGAGCCAAGTTACGACTACCACCGCGAACCGCCACTACCGTCGAGCGCCGCCGCCGTTGAGAGCCACTGCCTCCGAGCCCTGCCGCCGCCGAACAGTCGTCGTCGCTGATGCTATCCAGCACAGTCACCGCTTCTGTCGAGAGTTGTCGTGTGTCGTCGTCGTTGTCGTTGCTGAGCCACTGCCACTGGTGAATCTATATCCTATTTATCTATCCATTCTCTATATTTAAAAAAAAAAAAAAAAAAAATCACTCCACCCCATACAACCCATATCCCACCGGAGCCCATCTCCTCTTACTTTTAAAAAAAATATTACATTTAACCCCTCATACCCAAGTCTTCCTTCCAAAACACCCATCCCCACAAATATTTCTTTTCATTCCAATCCAATATAGAAAAAAAAAATCCATGACCACCGGAGATCGAAATAATGCAAAAGTCGATTTGTTGAATGACAAATCAAAATTCAGTGGAACACGTCATCAACTCCTCGGACTTCATCACCAAATCGTTCAACCAAACTCGAGGACGAGTTTTTCTGAAGAGGGGGAGAATGATGCAGCACGATCATGGACCATTAAGGACCACCATATGGAGGATTATGAATGATTTGTATTTTTAGTATTTTAGTTTTATTTGTTAGGATTTATTTTTATTTGTTTTAGTTATTGTATTTATATTTGAATTTCAAATCATTATTTAAATTCAAATTTAAATTTTAGTTAGGATTAGATAAAGATTTGTTAGATTTGTTTGTTAGTTTATAGATTTAGATAATTAGTTGAGATCCTAGTTTGTTAGGATTCTCTTCTATAAATAAACATGTAAACCAATTGACAAGGCAGAGATTATTGAATTTTGAAGTTTATTTTATTTATCTATTGTATTTTGTTAGGAGTACTAACATTTACATAGACCTCCCAATTCTCTGGTATTTCATTCGAAATCAACAGATTATTGAAGCCCAACCCCCTGGCATTCTTCTTGAAGAATCAACAGCCTTGTTGGAGCCTGCAGATCTTGCATCCCTGGAGGTCGATCGAGTCAGCAGAAGAGCGTGACCCCTACACGCTGCATCACTTCTTTAGTAAATCCAAACCATGTGATTTGGGCATAAGATCAAGTTTTGGTGGAAAGATACTAGAGTGATATTGTATGTTGACCATATCAAAAGATAAATTGATAACTTTGTGTAAAAAATATGTAATCAGATCATTGGAGTTATAACATAGTGGTGCAAAACTTATCAGTAAATACTTTTACTATGTAAATAACATCAAACTATTATCATATAAATAAAAAGAACAGTTCAAAATGAACTTGCATTTAATTACCCTCCAAAAGTAAAAATAAAAATTGCATTTAATCGACATTCATATACATGGAAACCTAACATGTGCCCAATTAAATTTCATATGAAGAAGAACATCCTTACCCTGTTGAAGTGTGGTTGATGCAATCCGAATGGAAACGGTGAGGCTAAAATTAGCTGCACATTGTGGTTGAACTATGTATAAAGGTCAATCTGAGAGGAAAGCGGGTTCAATGAACTCCGTGTTTCTAGTATATGTATCAGTCCCCTGAAAGAGTTACAATTAACAAAATTAATCATCCACTCATGTTACTATAAGCAATCTAGCCAAATAAATAGACCCACCGGAAGTAGATTTGATAGGACATTCAAGTAATCTGAAATATTCGATGGTGAACTTGTTGAAAATAAATTTCCCGCCAATCCTATAGAAGAAAAGAATCCAAATACACTCAGTTCTTTTTGTTGTTATCACATCTCTAACATGGTATATGAAATCTCCTAATGGAGTATGTATTGTACTATGTCAATATATATTCTATTACGATAAAGATAAAAATATATGCATTTAATTCATACAAGGGTGAACTTCATTTTTTTTTTCTATAGAGCTTCAAAAGGGACTGCAAAAAGGATTGAGCACAACATTATCCAAAATGAAATTCACTTTTAACTTCTGACAGAGGAACTTACTGTCTGCAAGGGACTGATTTCCTCCAGTATATAGTATAGTAGCCGGACGCGATTGTGTAGCTCTGCATGAATCATCGGGTAAATCCGCATATGTACCACTGCCAGTTCTCGAGGCACGATATTCCGCACGAGGTACTTGCAATAAAGCTGGCCATTTGGGTGGACTCGGGATCGGACAAGTGCCCACTTGATCTAATGTCGAGTATTGGATCCCACAAACCTTCTTATTGCATGAACCATCTCCATTGGTGCTAACACATGTACAACCACATCTGTTCTTAGGCTTATTGAGTTCACTATCGATCAGGCTTTGGATGAGAACGAGTAGCGAGCATAGGAGAACTGGAAATGCAACAAGACGGATGTTCGTCCTCAGGTTACGTTTCTGCGCATCAGAATGATGGGTGAAAAAAAAAAGTAAAAAAAAGTCATGTCTTTCCATCATACATGCATGTCTCAAAGGGCATATTTCAAAACATATGGAGTGCATTAACTATAAGTCCGATCTATGAAAATCCCAATAGTGGCGCTTGTTGATATATGTTTCATATCAAAATCTAATTAATTTATGGGTGTACATAGAAATATCATATTTATTGACTTCTTTTAATCAATTTCCAGTATCTCAAATACTCAAAATCTGGATATTGTAACTACTCTCCAGAAACAACTTTTTCATAATACCTGCTCTCAATTCTCACCCTTTTTATAAATAAATAAATAAAAAGCTGCTTTGAACTAGCTTTTTCACAAAATCTATTTTATTAACTTTTAACACAAAAAAATCAAAATATGATACCAAAAACTTTAAAAAAAACACTTATTTGGAATTAATTATCTGAAAATGAGTTTGCAGATGCAAAATCAGTTTGACAATTGGTTTCAAATGGGGACTATAATAATAAAAAAATTACCATATAATACCTTTTGATGCATTTTTATATAAACTTAACCTCACAACCATACACACGTAGATACTCAAATAGATCCATCTTACCAATAATTAAAACAAAATCTCATCAGTAGAGTATGCTTCAAGCGAAGAACAAAACAAACCCAACAAAGACATCCCAATTCCCAAGATCTTAACAATCATTGTTTGGAGGTGGATCATCACCAAAATAAGAATAAAATAGAGCCCAACATAACTAAAAAAACAAAGACCACAAAGTATAATATGTATAAGCAAAAACATATGATTTCAGTGATATATAGTCTAAAGAAACATTTAGGCAGTGATTGCTAGACCTGAAAGGTGAGGTTCTTCCTCATAAGAGCATTAGCCTGGGCTGAGAAGCTCGCCGGCCCATGAAACGGACCATCCATTGATTCAAGAGGAAACCCAACTTTTCTGTTTCTTTGATTCTTCCCGCCAAAAATAACTGCACCTGCTCTCCTCCTCTGCTTCTCAAGGACCCAATGATGCTCTGTTTTTCCAGATTTCAGTTTTAGACAGTTATATATAGAGAGCTTCCCAAGCTTGGAATCTATTCCATGGGAGCGGATATCCGCACCCCGAGTTTCTAGAAACCCACCCCTTTTTTTTAAAAAAAAATTATGTATTGTAGCAGTAAACGGAAACCCACCCTGAGGTCGGCAATCCCTCTGGCGACGATGGTGAATCATGGTCGTCAGAGGTTCCGGCGAGTGTACCAACTCAGGTCGGCTTACCCTCTGGCGACGGTGGTGAAGTGTGGTCGCCCGAAGGCCCAGCGAGCTAAAGTAAGAGAGAATAAATTCACATTTTTACAAGTTTCAAACTAAATAGACAAATTTCACATTTAAACACATATAACAGACAGTCATTGCAGCATTTAAAACATATCAAAATATGATGTTAGCATTTATAACACATCAAAATACGATTTTAGCATTCCATAATGAATCATCTCTAGAAAACAAAATACATGTTCAAATTATTTTTATGTTTATTTTATTTTTTGAAAAAAAGGAGTAATTGCTTTTATTGGAAATGTTATTTATTTTTATATATGAAAAAATCAATATAGTCACATGAATGGTTGTAGAATTTAAACATGTATTTTACTATGTGGTCACGTGAATGGTTGATTATGGAATGCGAATGTCATATTTTGATATGTTTTAAATGCTGTTATGGCTGTTTGTTATATGTGTTTAAATGTGAAATTTGTTTATTTGATTTAAAACTTGTAAAAATGTGAATTTAGCTCGTCGGGCCTTCGGACGACCACAATTCACCACCGTCGCCAGAAGGCATATCAACCTGAGTTGGTACACTCGCCGGAACCTCTGGCGACCATAATTCATCACCATCGCCAGAGGGATCGCCGACCTTGGGGTGGGTTTACTCCTACTGCTACAGTGCACAAATTATTTTTTTTATTTTTTTAAGGGGTGGATTTCTTGCTATGTGGGGTGCTGATATCCGCGCCCTGTTCCATAATCACGAAACTGCACCATTGACTACTCTGCTGTATTGATTACCAAAAATGCCGCTAATGGTTTTTTTTTTTTTCAATTGAACAATTGCAAAAAAGACCCTCCTCCTTTGATAGTTTCATGGATTTATTTAAGCTTAAGTTGCTGTTCACTTCGCCTGGAGGAGATTATGTCATGCAAAAGTTACAAAGTCAGCATATTGTGATGTATCATCACTGTTTTGATAAGTATAACAATGAATGAAAGAAACTTCTTGGAACTTTATGAAGAGTTTGAAGCTACGAGCTTACCAAACCAAGCAAACTTGCTAGTCAAACACCATTCACATACGTTTTACAATGACATGATGAAGAGTGGTTTCACTTCCACGTACTTTAAAGTGCATATTCTACAAGGGTAAGAAAGACTTCTTGAACATGATGGCCCTATATTATTGGTATTCTCAGTCATAATATAAAATGACATATACAGAAGAAAAAGTTGTTATGCACAGTTTTTCATAGGCAGTCTAGCGTGCAGTCTCATTATTATAATGAGTTATACATTTCATTAGATGAAACATATAATTTTTTTTGCAAGTGTATATATATATATATTTCATTTGTTTAGGAATATATATGCTTAATCACATACGATCAAATTTTAAAAAAATTAAAACACGTGGGGATTACATTTGAGACTGTGTCTCTAACATTATTCTTATAATAATTATCTTATGAGGAAGAAAAAATTTAATTAGTATTGATTAATAAAATGTTCTTTGACTTACATTTCATAGAAAGCGAGTAGATCATTCAATAGAAAAAGCACAACTTCGGAACTCAAAAACATAATACATTTTAACAATATATAATAATGAATGGATTCATTAAATTAACACCGGCAAATATTTCTTTTGTACACTTTCAAAAAATCAAATGTAGAGACTACATATAAAATTGTGTCTGACATTATCCCTATAAAAACTATCTCATCAATAGAAAATTTTAATAGTATTGATAAAATAGGAGTGTTGTTACACATGTACAGTTTTTCCCCACCCCATTTTCAGTTTCATATGCGTCGATAAAAAATAACCAGAGCATATATTCATATTAAGGAGATATATATTTCAATAGAAAATTCACATTTTTTTAAATGCATCTATGTAATTCACTGGAGTATACATTTCATTTTTGTATAAAAACATGTACTATATTAAATAAGATATACTATTTTAAAAAAATTCAAAACATGTAAAGACTAGAATTAATGCTGGAAAAAAAAGTATCTAACGTTATCCTAATATAAAAACATTTACATGATTCATTTACTCCCCGTTTGGTAAACGGAATAAGTGACTATAAGGGTGGTATAAGAATAGATAGGAAAAATGGTTGTTTGTTTGCAAGGTATAACTTGGTATTACTAAGCAGTTTAAATGAGTATAGGTGAGTATAACAATTCTAAGTAAGTCCTAGGATAAGCTATACTCACTTTATTTATTCCCATGGGTCCACATGGCAAATCAACTTTTTACATCTTATCATATCAAATCACCACCTATCAACACCTCTTATACATCAAATGGTCCACATGTCAAATCATTTTTTTTACACTTTATTTTCATTTTATTCTTTATCAATCAAACAACTCAACATTTATTCTTACGTTTTCCAATGAGAATAAAAAAAAACACAACCAAACAGAAAATCTTTTATTCTTGTAGATTTGTTATCTATACTGACATAGTTATCTATTTAGAATAACTCAATTCTACTATCCAAACAGGGACTTAAAAAATATGAGATTACGAATCGATTCATTAAATTAGTACATGCAACTATGCAAGTACTTCGTCCCCACGCGCAATAGTGAGGACATCCCTCTTTTGGTGGGACACACACTATGCAAATACATTCATGGGTCTTTTCTAATCTTCTTCTTTTTTTTTTTTTTTTTTTTTTTTTTTTTTTTTTTTTGGTAGTAAGACCTGGGAACTCCCAGGCGGGTCTTTTCTAATCTTAATATTATATTTATTGTTTTCATTGCTTTCAACAGTTTGGATTTATCAAAAAAAAATTAGACAACGTGCAGACCAGGAAACCTGAGTGGGGTGAAAACATCAACAGGAAGTTTTTAACCGGCCATAACCGGTGATAAGAGTGGACAATAAATGTAGGGGGTGACAATGGAACCCGCTTTGGAGCCGTTATGAAGCGCCACGTAATCCATAAAAATTTCGCGGGAAATAACGGTCGATTAGCGACCATTCAAAATGTCAACGCACGAGAGTTTGTAGGGCCCGTCTATCCTCACCAAACAATTTTCCAATTCCACCGATCAAAAAAAAAATCCGTTGTTTGTCTGTTCCTACCGATTCAGTTCGACCAAATTCGGTCGCCATTTCAGGTTTTGAACGACCAAAATTGGTCGTCATTTCAGGTTTTGGACGACCAAAATTGGTCGAACAGGGTTTAGAACTATATCTACTTATTCTTTGTAAACAAATAAATTTTTAGATTTATTCATCATATTCTATATTTATTCTTTTATCCAAACAACAACTAAGGGACTGAAAAAAATGTAAGTAGATATACTTTCAATTAATTCAAATTTTTATAGAAAAATATCTTATTAGGCAAATATATATTATTTTTAAGCTTCGTTTGAATTCGTAGTTAAGATGATTCTTTGTTTGAAAACAAAAAAGCGTACCAGTTGATCCAAACACATTTTATATTTGGTTTTTGAAATTTGTCTGTAACTTATGTAAAAAAAAATTATTCTTATATTCTACATTTAAGAATAATGATTTATTCTCCCTACATTACAACTCAGACTTGGAGTGATATGAAAGATTCAAGGAGGATACACGTCGTGAGATTATGTTTTCAAGAAAAAAAATTATAAACTTTATTATAAATCATGTTTGACCAAATTCGGTCGCGCGAAACCTGAAATGACGACCAAATCCAGTCGCCCAAAACATAAAATGACGACCAAATCCGGTCGAACTGGATGGATCGGTGGGGATAACAAAACACCGATTTTTTTTTTTTTTAAATTGATTGGTGGGGTAAGAAAATCGGTGGGTGGGGCTAGACGGGCCCGAGTTTGTATTTGTTTAAAAATCAGGAACGTGACCGTATAGAAAGCTCGTCATATTGTCCCCAAAATGCCCCTAATGCCCCTAGTATCTTTTCTACCTGAAATGCCCCTCTATTAATTACGAAAAAGTCCTTCCATCGCACTCGAGTAGTTAGTTCCCTGATCCGAATTTACTAAAATGCACTTCGAACCAAAAAAATTTCCTCTGAGGATTTTTTTTGAAAAAGTTTTTAAAGTGATCTTTAACATGAAAAAATTGTTTAAGATAATCATCCTTACACTCATTTTTGCAATTTACATGTTTTAATTTTGTTTTTAGAAAATAGATATATGTGTAATGATGAATGACACATTTCAAGTATATCTTATATGTAATGCATACATTTTTATATTTTAAACTAATACAATACATAGTTGATTAAAAGGTGTATCAACACCCTGAAAAGAAGAATCGCTGGGTGAATATTAAGATACTTGTCCAATACTCCAATGAAGTTTTCTATTTTTCTTGGGGAAATTAATTAGGGGTCCCTGGGGATACCTATCTATTAACCATTAGTCCCTGGAACTTATTACCTCAACAATAAGTCCTTCACTACCTGAACCTATTATCTTTGGGTCCCTCTCATTAACAGACCACTAACGGACGTTAAAAATTCCTATTCTACCCTCCCATTTAAACACCCCCATCTCTACCCCTTTCTCTCTCCATCAACATAAACCCTAGGCACTCAGACTTCATAAAAAAATAAAAAAAAAACCTCACAGTGAGATCCACCAATGTCGGCCCTGCCTTGATGAGTTCCACCGATGCAATCCCTACCTCGACGAGTTCCACCGATGTAGTCCCCACCTCGACGAGTTCCACCGACGCCGTCCCCACCTCGACGAGTTCCTACACTCCCCAGATCAAACAATCCTCAGGTCATCTCTCTCTCTCTCTCTCTCTCTCTCTCTCACACACACACACACACTCGTCGCGGGTTTTGATTGGTCCCTGTTTTCATGTTCTGTAACTATTTTGATCCGACGATTGTGGTTGATCAGAATGGTTTTAATGGTGCTTTCAAAAACCCCTGTTCGAAAGGCTTTTCTTTTTTCTCATTTTGGGGGAGGGGGGTTGTATAAATTTGAGATTTTGGGTTGAGATCCAAAATGGGTTTTGTTTAAATTGTGGTTTCTGATGAATTGATTGGTTTTATTTTGGGTTTTTTTTCAATTACTAAATTTTTAAGAATCCTAATTTAAAGAATTCATGAAAACCAAATTCCAATCTTTGGGTTTTTTTAGTTATAGATTGGTATGCTTTAATTGGGGTTTTAATATTTCCACTCACTGAATCAACTATTGTATCAAAGGGCATTTGTTGTTCGTGTTGTTGTTGTATTGATTTTTTTCCGTCAAATTGATTAGATTAGTCTTAACAGATTTTTTTTTTAATTCTCAGCACAACAAATAACATTCAGTAGACTCATATGATGAAATGATGATAGCTATATTAGCTATTCCTAATTCGTGTGGGAAGGTTTAAGAATGGTTTTTGTTGGCAGTTCTATGTAGTTCTGTCAAAATTATAATTTGCTAATCATTTCGGATATTGATATTGACTCTTTTGAGAGGTCTAGAACTACACAATATATTTTTTTAAGTAGGTAAGAACCATGAGTTAGGAAAAATGAAATTTTACAATTTTTTAACCCCTTTATGTTGTGTTTTACCTTTTAAATACATGATTGGTTGGACTGCATTGCTTAGTAATATGTGTACACCATTAAATATTATATGTACACCATTAAATTATTCCTAGTCACTGGTTTGAATTATCATCTCATAATAGGGAATTGCACTTGCTGTCATGACAATGTGATACATGTTTCATGTTAACATTATTATAAGTACATTGTTATGCTTCATTCGTACACCATTAACCTCTTGAAAATATGATTTACACTGTCATTAGTACACAGCACATGATAAACTATTTTTCTGATCATGTAGTAGTATATTGATATCATTCAAGATTTTTCATTGGTCTGAGGGACTGTTCACCACTAATTATAGCATAATTTTTTTTACACATTGTTAGCTTGAAGATTTAATGGCTTATTCGCAAAAAATGACAGTACAACAAAGTCTTCGAATCCCAAAAATGATATTTTTTTGATGAGAATGATCATTTTACCTCCACTATGAAGACCTGAGCATCATCATTTAGAGATCATCCAAATCGCAAGTCTTCCACTAAGACTTTGCCCCCCACCAAAACCCTTCTGAAGTCATAAACCAAGACCTAGGAAAAGTTCAAATCCAAGTCATCCACCAAGACCCAGGCCAACCCAAGCCATCCACCACGAGGAACAAGGTAAACCATTTGAACACTGTTAAATTGACTATGTACACCCTTAATCTATAGGTGTACACTATAAGCTCTTGGTTAGATTGAAATCTTACGGTCATTGTAATCCAGCTTATTCAAATAATTTAGTGGCATATCATCATGTTGTGTATCATTAACCCTTATGTGACTATGCAATGTTCTCTGAACTTATGTTATATGTTAATTTGCTTGTGGAGATTTGATTTCTAATGGAAAATGTTGATTTGATATTTACATTGTCATTAATACACTCTTATGCATCAACGGCCTATAGGATCTTGTACATTATCATTAGTACACTCTTCTCTAAATCTATAGGCTCTTGTATACTCTTATGCTCCTCCTGTACACTGTTATGCTCTTTTTATACACTGTTATACTCCTCCTGTACACTTTTATATTTTCTTTATTATGCTCCTCTTGTATAGATCGGTGTGTATATTTTATATTTAAAATGTAAAATCCTAATATGATATAGAAATTAGTTTAACATTGGTCCCTTTTTTTTGGAGCATCTCCTATAATACAATTTGGGCCGCATGCCTACCATTTCCATAAATAAAAAAAACATTGGTCCTTTTTTTTTGCATTGTTTATGTTGACCTAGGTGCTCAAGGAGTTGCTATTAGGCAAAGGTTCATAGTTGGAGTGGTGATCTCTAGGACTTGTGATTTCATCTTAGCATCCAACTATGAGAAAGAGGTTATTTAGGCTGTTAGGCACATATAAGAATTGTGTACTTATCTAACTTACTAGTTTTGTTTGTACTCTTTGTAATTATAAGTGTATCCACATGACAAAAGAACTCTAAAATTCATTGTTATTCTCCTCTTATACACTGTTATTCTCCTCCTGTACACTGTTATTTTTTCTCTGTTATGCTCCTCTTATATAGATTGGTCATTATATTTTCTCCATTATGCTCATCTTGTACACTGTTATAAGTATATGTGCACTTTTAATCATATATGGTAACATTGTTATATTTGTTTCTGATGATGTATACATCCTATATTGATAAGGTGAGATTGCAATGTACAAGTTCAGTGGCTCAAAATGTATTTTAATTTGTACCATTTCATGCACGATGTTGTTAACTGGTCAATCACAAGGATAGCTAATGCCCACAACAATCCAACGGGTAAGTGTTATTATTATATTTTCATGGCTCGATATCCCCACGTACATGATACAACATTCTTTTATGACATTTTCAGGGTTGACTGTAGTATGTTTGTGATCAAATACGATGAGCACCTGATAAAGGGAATCGGCATGGAGTTTAGACAATAATACATTCAAAGGTTTTGAGGGGAGCATGTAGCCAAAATCATTGCAAGAGCAAAAGAGAATCAGATTTGGATAAAGGAAATCTAAGAAGAGTGTGAAATGTATAAATAAACAAATGTATATATTACTATGTGGTTATTTTGTAATTCGGTAGTGGTGATTTAAATAGCAAATGCATGCACTATTATCAATTTAAATGTTTGATATATCAGTTTCAAATGATATTTGAAATGCTTGTTCGCGATTAC
This sequence comes from Acorus calamus, assembly GCA_030737845.1. NCBI lineage: Eukaryota > Viridiplantae > Streptophyta > Magnoliopsida > Acorales > Acoraceae > Acorus > Acorus calamus. The sequence continues at coordinate 21,596,488 of CM060871.1, forward strand.
AAATTCGATAGATTTATATTGACTATTCTATGTACACCTTTATGCATAGTGTGTACACCGTTACACACATTAAAAAAATAAAGTACACTGTTATACCATATGCGTATATTGTTATCAATCGGATAGGTGCTGGGGTTAAAAATGGAAGAAAAAAAGGTAGAGTTGACTGTGGATGGATGGAAGAACCTAAACAAAATGGATGGATGGATGGAGGGACTTAAAGAAAAGTAAAAAAAGTCAAGGGACCTATTGTTATTATAGTAGTATCTCCAGGGACCTCTAATTAATTTCCCCATTTTTTTTCCTTTTTTTAAAAAAAAGAGAGATGTCTAAATAGTTAGAACATATCATTATTTTATTTGTTAAAAAACCCCGGTACATTCAACTAAGTCAGTTAATTTTTCTTAAAAAAAAAAAAAACTAAGTCTGTTGTTTATCTAAAAAAAATCTGAATCTGATTTGAATCTGTATCCAAAAAATATATTCAAAGTGCGGATATGTATATCAGTGTATCCAATCCAAAAAATATTCGCATCCGACATATATTATAAAAAAATGCATATTTGTATTATATATTGTTCATATTTGTTATCTTGTATAATTAATCACAATCATGATATATTATATTGCTATTAAATTTTTAATGTACGATATCTAAAAGAGATAATAAACCTTAAAATCTCAATTTTAATTTTCATATTTTTCTAATATATCATTTGATTATCCAATTTAATGTTAATATATAAACATGTCAATTATCTGAAATATATTTGTATCCGAAGATATCCGAATCCAAAAATTAATATCCGCATCCAAATCTAAAAGTTAGGGTATGAATATTAACATATCTAATCCGAATCCATTCAATTGACAGGCTTACATTCAACTTACTGGATTACAAAGTGTTGTCACACCGTTTTTTTTTTTTTAACCCCAATCCATTTTCATATACTCGTTAATGTTATAGGCTCACATTAACGAAGTATATACTTTAGAAAATAATTCATATTTTCTATAAATTGATACATGTAATTCATTAAAATATATATTTTACTATGAAAACATATATCTCATTACACAACATATATTATTTATTAAAAAAAAATCAAAACAAGTGTAAATTAGAAAATAGACTGTAGAGAACATTTTCCTTCAATGAAGTATATATTATTAAGAAAATCAAGACATTCATGAACGGTAAATGCTCTACCTTGAGCAACTTTAGCACAACATAACCCAATTTCAGCATACTAGGAAGAACACAAGAGAAGGAAAAGTAAAGAAAACCAATACAAATATAATTTATACATATATATAATGGTTGTGAGATTTATTCACTCGAAAAAAATGTTAAATAAAAAAATAGTCATCTCACTTCACTTAACACAATCCACAAATAAAATTGATCCACTCAAATATAATGAATCAAGAAAACCTGAAAAAGATAAAGAGATCATGATGGAAAGATAATTTTGTTCTATTTATTCAAAATTTTCTTCTGTTTTTTACAGCATGCGCTTCAAGCCCACCCTAATGGGATAAAGGTTTATTTTTCTCTATTCCTTTGTAAAGATTTCTACTATCACAAAAAAAAATGACTACAATATAAGAATAATTTTTTTCATAAAGAATCTTGAATTGGAACCTTTTGAATTTCTTCGGTGAGTCCTTGGCCTTGGCTCATTGTTTCCTGTACTATCACAACAGAAAATTAGAAGCGCTTGTTCCAGCCACTTTAATGAAGACATCCTCCAAGGTGGCGTCAACCAAACCCCATGCATGTACAGTCATCTTAGCCTTCGCATCCTCGACCGCTCTGAAAACTTCGGCGATCTTAACTTCTTGCTTTGGCAATTCGAACTTCTGGGTTCCTGCAATATGATAAATCTTGTTCGCCCTCGGGGAAAGTTGGTGCGCCAACTTCTCCACTTCATGTTCTTCATTAGGTGAAGTTGTCATTGTAAACACAAAAGATCCTCCGTATCTAGCTTTTAGCTGTCAATGTATGCACATGATTAGTACTACTATTACTTCCCATTAGTCAGTATACAGTGTCACCACATCTGTAGATGGTGGGAAAAATTATTGAAGTTGGTCATGCTAATTTGTACTCTGAGAATAAAAATGATGATTGATATTTGTGGTACATTACCTCTTTTGGGTTCCCTATGCATTGCAAGCTTCCATCTACGAAGATCCCCAAACGATCACAAAGAACTTCAGCTTCTTCCATTGAATGTGCTGGAATTAGTAGACCATGCCAATATTAAGTTAGGCTTGTAAACCAATTCACAGATGGAATTCTTGACAGCATTTGAGGTGCCTCTCTCTCTCTCTGTTAGGTGGGGGGGGGATGGTTTGGGACCATGTTATTCTTTTTGCAGTCTAGTAGAGCTGCGTGTTCAATACGGCACCTTTGGCGAGGTATCCCCTCTTCACTAAGGGTCATGGGTTTGAATCTAACTTCTGCTTATAAGATAAGATTTGACCATAAAACAAAACAATAGCACACACATGTAAGCTTGTCAATGGATTGGATAAGGATCTCCTATCCTATCTCATTCCAATAGATTTTAAGAATCTTTTCATATCTGGAGTGAATATAAATATTTTTCAAATAGTTGACATGAATAAATATGGAAACAAATTTGGGTGATCAAGTGATATGTAAAGATTAGAGATAAAAATCAAAACTTGAAGGCTTCTCATCTCCTTCAGAAATCATTAAATAGTTAAATTATGATGCAGAATAATTAAATTTGAATAGTATAACACAAACATATGTAATTTTATAACATATGTCAAATATGAATATTTTTTTGGAGTGTATATATTGATATATGTATCCACACTCTAGATATTCGTCTATCAGATAGTTTTTTATTTTCAGATATAGATTTAGAGCAGATATAAATATTTTTCAGATAATTGGCATACTTACCTACCAAAAAAAATGTTCAATATGGTCACCACAATTAACATATCATGAGATTGAGACTTCAAATTAGATGGAGAGAAGTAAAAGCATTACTGGTTAGGATAATTGCCCGCCCTTGCTTTGCACGCTTCACGACTTCCCAGAGGTTCTTTCTTGAAGCAGGATCTAAACCAGTGCTCGGCTCATCCACATACACGACCTGGCGAGATAGACATGACATCAGAAAGATAGGTCAGCATAAATACGATGAACATGAAAGCAGAATGGATTTTCCATGTCAAATAAGCCACACTTTAGGATCTCCAATCAGTGAAATGGCAACACTGAGCCTCCTCTTCATACCGCCACTATATTGTCGGACTTGTTTATCACCAACTCCTCCATGGAACAGATTCACACTCTTGAGAGATGCTTCAACTGCCTGTAACAATGATTAGGATCACAAGAGAAGATTCATGTTTTTCCCAAGTGTTTGTACTTACTATATATCAAAGACAAAAAGATATATATTAATTTTCAACTATTCATGGCATTCCAGTAACTATGCTTCTTGTTCTTTGAACTGATCATGAAGTCAGCTTCTGGCATGCATTCAAGTTCTTCCACTTTCCAAGATGTCTTCTTAAAGGAGGAGATGCTCAGATGCATCAATCTAAAGAAATTCACATTTAATTATTCATCCACATTCTTAATGGATGAGATCATTTTTATGTTCACTAGTATGACAAGCTAGAGATTGGCATTAATACCTACTGGCTGGTGTGACCATCACAATAACATTCTAACCTACTATATAGTTTTCAACGAATAGCATTTATATTTCAAAGTAAAATCTATGCGAAGAATAGAATAGTCCAACTGATGAACTGACCTGCATTAAGGCATCACCTTTAAGGTTCTTCAGTCTACCATAAAATAATAGATGCTCTCTACCAGTCAACATTTCCCAGAGCAAGCTGTGATACAGAAAAAATAAAAAGCATACTGAAGGTTAGGTACTGAAACATACTGTTTATGAGAGACTCACATTACACCGAAAAAACTTTTATTGTGTGTGTGCGTGCGCGTGAGAAAGACTTAAGATCATACAAAAGAGAGGAATTATGTACTTACTCATGCTGTGGGCATACACCCATCTTAGTGTATATTTCGTCCATATCAGTTTGGATATCTAATCTTTGGATATATGCAGTTCCAGAAGTTGGCCTGATGAGCCCAATCATCTGAAGAAGAAAAAATGAAGAAAGCTCTTTTATGTCATGTGAATAGAATTTTATATACAACTATGAAGCCGTAAGAATTCCGAAGGGAACAAAAGATGGAACAATAGCATATTATAATGCATTTGTCACTAAATTGCATTTTTTATCGCAAGACACAGGTTTTGGAATGGTTCAATTTTCTTACTCAGAATCAGAGAAATCATTTGGCAGAAGCACAAACTCCTTCAGACAGGCATTAACATGATCAAGAAAATTATGGATGCATTAACGAGTGTCAAAAAACCTTGAAAAGTGACATCCAAGTCAAATTTGGAACATATTATAAGCATTTGAAGCCTTCTAAACCTCTGACCACTAGTCTAACATTCACTTCCAGAGACCTTTACGGTTGCCTGTTGAATATGCAGAAGATTAAGAATGGCCAGCACAAGCAATGAATCTTATTTGTAAAATGCTACTAAAAAATGCTTAGTTCACTATCCTGGATTATACTGTAAAAAAGGTTGCATATTAGAGTAAATCTGATCAAATGCTACCAATTCAAGCTCAAAGTATCCCAGTTAATGTGCATTTTCATTAATAGATGGGACTGCACTAAGCTACACAATTGGTCGAACTTTATATGAAACTGTTCCGACTTAAGAGTCAGGATTATAAGATACAGCCACCATGAGACACGTGCAATGAGGATGGTAGGGTAAGGAGGTTCATCTAGCATCAAAATCATTCCTAATCCTTTATTTGGCAAAACAAACATACAAGATTGTTGTAAGCTCATAGGTGAAATGAATGAAATTTTATTTCCCTATTATCCTATTTTAATATCTGAAAACTACAACCTGGACCATTAGAACATAAAGGAACTGGCAACAAGGTTAAAAATAAGGAATACAGGTAACTAAATGTTTATATAGTAAGTAAATATACATGTTATGGTCCAGCTTGAATCCAGCCATTCTCAATTCACTGCAGTTGAAATAAGGCAGGTTTTTCTGACAGTTTGAAAAACATAGGACAAGACTCTCCTTACATTTGAGGAACATTGTTAATGAAATTAAAAAAGAGATTCTCTCTCTCATAGGCATGCAAAATTAACTAATCTCAGATTCACATAGCCAAATGTTTAGATTTCCAACTAACCATGTTGATAAAAGAGGTTTTTCCAGCCCCATTTGGGCCAAGCATACCAAAACATTCTCCACGAAGCACCGCAAGAGATAAACCTTGAACTGCAAGCTTCACTGGGTTACCATCCCTTCCTGGATACACCTTTTTGAGGTTATCGCATATGATGGTTTGACTTGATTTCAATCCACTTAGTAACTGCCCAACTAGCTCCTTCTGAAGTATATCAAGTTAAAGAATCAGCATAAATACAAATAAAACATGTACATTGAACACTAGTATAATAGTGAACCAGCACAATTATTAAAAACAAAGGTAGAAAAATCAATCTGTGAGCTACAGAAGCAAATAAGGACAGTTCGTAATTTGAAAGAATGCAATCTAGAGAATCTTATAGCATCTAGAAGCAAAACTAGGTAACTCACTGTATTCCAATTTCAGCACATGACATTTTCAACATTGTTTGGATCTTAAAAGTCAGCACAAAACAGTTTGTGTATGAAACCATATCTACCGGGTACTTTCATAGACAAAAATAAAAATTTACCAAATATGGACGACAAATCGGTTATGATGATGCTGACAATAACTGCCAATTACGACAGAGACAATCCCTCCCTCCCTCTATTTATCAATTGCATGATCAACATTATCTTCTATTACTGTAAAGTAATTACTCCCAAACAATGTTTTTATGCAGATCTGTTAGTAAAAAGATGCCCAAATTTGTTGGCTTGATGATGTGACACATACCAAACTTGACTTTCTAATACAGTTTTTATAGCTAAACCCAGAAAGAAATCAGTGGCTGCAACTGGAGAACTAATTAAAAAAGAGAAACCTTGACATGCATTAAAACCACATCTAAGAGATAACATTAGAACTTACTTCCCGAGTGACATCAGGTTTATCCATCTGAACAACTTTAGATCCACCTCTTTGTAGGATTGGCCTTTGAATAGATGACGAAGGTTTCTTTCGAAATAACGATAAGAAAAAATGGGGACTTTTTCTGACCCCACCACCCAACGGAGTAACTTGATCTATATAATATGCAACTGGAAGAAGTACAAACCATTCCATAGTCATGATGATCAAGACTTCCTTCATTCCATTCTCCTTATCATTTAAAGACGCCCAGCTTATGCCAGAAGTCCCCATGCAATTGCCTAAGAATGAATACTGTGCAAATTCATATAACCCCCGATATAAAGAAAATCCTGGAACAATCTCCATCACCCAAATCCAGCCTCCTGCAAAATGTCAAATCTTATCAAACATTTACAATGAATCAAGTATAAAGGGCATTGTTTCAAGCAGTCTTATATACAGCCCATGTGCAGTCTTATTTCTTCTAATGAGGTATTTGTTTTGTTAGATAGAGCATGTGATTTTTTTTTTAATGTAAAGGAACACATACAATTTATTGGGGTATATACTTCATATTTTATAAAGGTCAATGCTTTATTACATGAAGCATAAACTTTCATAGAAATTAAAGCATGTGCCTGGAAGCAGATAATAAAAGCTCGTGAATGGGTAGTAACACACACAAAGTACATAATATTCCAAGGTCTTTCTATCAATCTTTGGCAGGATCCATGGCTTAATGGACGGACCCTACATCAGGCGATAGGAAGGACGCTTTTATCTTGGGGACCTCCTGACTCCACATCAGTTGCAGTATTTATTAAAGAAGGAGAGTGGTGCAAACCCCCACGTTGGCCTCAAGATATTGATTATTTGTGGCAGGAAATAGCCGATCTTGAAGTGGGAGGGTCTGGGGCTGATTTGTTGATATGGACTCCTAGTAGAACTGGAGTCTTAACTAGGAGAGCAGCAATGTGCTCCTTCACCCAAAGTGTTCTGCCCTCCCCTGCCTGGACTAAATTGGTGTGGAGACCTATCAAAGTTCAACGTCACTCGTTTTTGGCATGGCAATTTTTTCTTGACAAAGCTCCTACACTATCGCGCCTCCTTCGAAAAGGACTAGTTCAAGACCACATTTGCCCACTATGCACTGCAGGAGAGGAAACTGCAGATCACATCAGCCTTCACTGCTCCTACTCCCGCTATATACTTCGCTCTCTATTAAAGAATCTGCTCATAAACGATCCGACACCGCATAGGCTTGCTGACTTGCCCACATGGTTGGACTCTAAAGTATCTAACCCAGTCAAGAGGACCATCGCAGCAAGTGTGCTAACCACCTTCTTGTGGTATGTATGGTTGGAAAGGAATAATCGCCTATTCAGAGGTAAGTCAGTTCACAAAAAGGATCTAATTCACAGAATCAAGGCTGAGATCATAATTCGTTTGAGGATTGCTGTCTTGAAAGCCGTTTCCTCACCAGATCTTATACAAATTGCTGACAATTTTGGTATTAATATTGAAGATATTCCAGTCAAAACTTCATGTGTACAATGGCTCCCACCCGCTCCAAACTGGATGAAGGCAAACTCAGACGGCTCTCTCACTGTAGATCGAGGAGGATATGGAGCGCTATTGCGAGATGAAATGGGGTATTTTTCTATTGGTACTGCAGGCCAAAGTAATCCATCCTCCATAAACCTCTTGGAATTTCAGGGCCTACTAAAAGGATTGGAACTTGGTATTAGACTCGGGGCTATGAGAATCTGGTTTGAAGCGGATTCAACCACGGCGATAGCATGGGTAAAAGATAAAGGGTCACTCCCATGGACTGCGCTGCGCATGAAAAGAAAGATGCAACAGGGACTTTCCTTACTTAATGACTGGAAGATCTCTCATATCCCACGAGAAGGGAACAGTGTGGCAGATCTACTGGCCTCTCATCGTACTAGCAATGGAGAGTCTACATTTCAAAAACATGAACTCTGGCCAGCAATAGAGGAATTGTTAAAAAAGGATCAAACAGGGACAGTGTACAAAAGAAATTCTTAACCTATGTTATTTGGGTAGAGGATGGGATGAACTCCACTATCACTAATTTTGTGCTTTCATTGTAATGAGGACTCAAATCCTCCATTTTGTAACCTACTGATGTACATTGTACATTTTGTTCAGCTATAACAATACAAAAAAATTACCAAACAAAAAAAAACTGCAAAAAGGACCGCATAACAGAAATTGACTCTGACCAAAAAAGATGAACAAATAATGACAAAATGAATCACAAAATATCTCTACTGATATTCATATTTTTACTCACTTGGGAAGGACTTATCTTGAACAAAAAATTGGAAAAGAAAGGATCCTAAGAGCCCTGATCCAAAGACATATATATATCCTACAACTGCAATCATCAGAAAAATACGAATGCTGCCATCATCAGAAAATACAAATACAGATAACACATAAAGAATCTTGGTTAGGAAATGTGGAATTCACTTCAACCATACAAAATATATGGTAAAATCACCTGTTGCAGTCCTCACATCTGAAAAAACCGATGCCAATAAAAAGGCAAGTGCAATCTGCAAATTTATAAAAATGAAATAGAAAACAAACTGTACCCCGTAATCATTCAGTGTGAAGAATTTTAAACCTAAAAAAAAAAGGAGTAAAATGTAAAAAAGTCAACTAAATGACATTCTGGGTGAAGGAAATGAAAGGGCAGCTACTGAATTGATATCATACCTATAAGTGAGCCGAATAGCACAAAACAAATAATATAAAATGATGATAGACAAAAGAAATAAGCATAAGAGATTATCCAGTAAGGTCCATCCCCAAGTCCATGCATCTTCATCATAATCTTTAGATACCTTTGTTTCTCATAAACCAGATATGTCAATATTATCTGCATGTAAAAGAAGCATTAGTTCAATACATACACCATCACCATTAATAAAATAAACACTATACATGACAATAAATGGTCTGTAAGACTTGCATAGGATCCAAGTGGGTAACATCCAGGCCATAACTGGTAAACTCACTAACTCAGGATACAGATAACTCTGACAATAGAACACTCATCTATGCAATGAACAATTAGAGTTACAAAGTCATTGTCATACTTGATTCAACATATATTTATGTAATCATCAAGACAAATTTGGCCTCTATCTTACTAATGATGATTGACAGAAAATGCATCTCTTCTATTTTTATCAAATCGAAAATAATTTACAACATATAACAAGAACATAAATAGCTCATTATATCTATCATTTATTTTTTTAAGATGAGACTATACTTTCAAGAGTTCATTGGAAGTTGGCACACGAGAACATATTGCACAAACTGTGTATTCCATACTAATCAGTTATAAGCTCAAAAGCATAATTGGATACTCACTGGGAAAAAAAGCTCAACAACCCACGTGAAGAAAAGGGCACCAAGGAGAGAAGAAAAATCCAGCTTGATCTGTGTTGCAGATTTGGGCATTTCTTTAACGAAGTCAAACTGTATCTTTACACCAGAACCTCTCAAGAATTCAAGGTAAGCATTGGATGCCAAGGATAGAGAAATCATAAAAGTCACATGAATGTAACTAATTATGTGAATTTTAAGGAGAAAGACATACTGCAAAAATATTTCCACACAAAATACCTTCTTCGAAATAAACAACTGCAAACAAAATTAGTAAACCAACATACTTATTTCAATCAAAAAAATTATAACTATAACACCAAAAACCAAGACCACAGTTTTTTAAATTCCGGATGCGAGGTGGTTTATAGGGTGTTTGAATAAAACCGGTTTTTGATGGAATAAAAAAAGACATCTGGTAGAAGTTTAGCCATAAAGTTCTGTCACTAAATTTCACTAGTGTCTCAAGCAATGGAATTCCTTTGTCGATTTGGATTGAATCAGATCTTGAACTAGATCAACCCAACTTGAGTGTCAAAGTTGAGGCCAATTGTCAGTCAAGCCCAACTAGAAAATATAAGCTATCAAAATGGTCATATTCAGGCCATTACTTAGGCCCCAAGAACTCATTATAAACCTAAATATGATCCTTCCTCATTTCACAATAAATATGAAATGCCGGCTCACTGAAATCCAATCATCACTCCCAGGATTCAAGTGTTTGAATGAGTTATAATCAAACAGGTGCCAACAAATGGCTACAACAGATTCTGGGTGATCCCTGGATAAGCTTAAGAACCATGAAGAATGCAGATCATATTTCCTATGTTATACATATGCATGGTATAGAGCCAAGTATAAAAGTGTTCTGTAGGTGCTGATTTCTACCCTGAAGGATCTTCAGCTGCAATGAGGCAAAGCACAATTCAAAAAATCAGGACTCCTGATATGGGCTGCTATACAAGCTGAAGAACATTAAGAAGGGGGAAAACAAATATTTCTTTGAAGGAATCTGTGTTCTGGTGGTTTGGTGTCCATCAGGAAGATTATGAAAGAATGGTTCTGATGGGTGATGCATTATTGGCAATAGGTGAACTTGAAAGAAGACCATTAGTCTTTCCAACATGAGCCCTGCACATACAAGCTACCAATTGCACCCTTTGAACCTGAGGTAGTGGAGAATTGGCAGCACAATCACGGACTCAAAGCCAAAACAAGACTAATTTCTCATACTAAAAATTCATGAGGGATACAAGATGGAAGCTGAATGGGGGACATTCAGGTCATTGAAGGGACTAAAAGGGACAGCCAAATTGGATCTATAAAGAAATGATAGCCCTAGGAAGATCACATATATCTTGAAGCTATTTTCAACGGGATGTGAAATTTCTAGGGAAGACTTTAGGAAACACACACACCCACACACACACACACACCGCTTTCTTCAGTTTGGCATAGTTTTCCTGATTGTTTCCTTTCTTCTTCTTTTTCTCTTGCGAACTTTATTTTAGATAATAAAAAAATTCTCATTGGACTTACATGGTTGTGTATCTTCTTCAGATTAATATATTACAATGTTCAGAAAATAGGCACAGTTCATAGGGAAAAAAATACACTTCAGATATAATCAGTGAAAAGCAAAATCAGCATTGTTCTTTAATCTTGTCAAGAAAACAAAATTAGCATCATGACTTTGACAAGTGACTTAGAATTTCAAGAATAAAACATGACATTGGACCAAGGATAACACAGGGTATCTTTGGATCATGTAAAGGCTAAAAATGCTTACCACATTCAATGAGCGAGGCACACGCACCAATGCAGGCGGACCATTCCCAATCTTGTTGTTATGGGTCGAGTTGTACCAGATTATCACATTTAAACTGTTCTCGTTGGAGTTTAAGAAATCATACGCTGCAACAGACTATGTTTAGCTTAGATAACGATCAAAATAGACAGAATCATAGATAAAATAGAAGTTGAAAGATTGTTATAACCTGCGATTATTTCATTACTCTTTCTTTCGGTGTTTCCTTGTCGGTAACCTTTGAATAGTTGATCATTTATCTCAGAAGAACTATTAAGCCATAAAAGCAAGCCTTGTAGACATGTTACCTCTGATTCAAGAGGGAAAAAAAATATACTGAGACTTCCTTCTTCTTTTTTGAGAAATGGCAGGCAAACGCCTTATATTATATAAAATATATATAGTGAGACTTGAAAAGCAGTTATACTTTGTTAAGAAAATCATCATATAAGGCTGTCAAATTAGGATATCAAATCTGAAGTTCAGTATTGGTAAAACATCATTAGCCTTCCTATTTTTTGCATATAGACCTGTGCCACTTCAATTGAAGACATTGAAGTTTCTTAGTAAGAATTCCATGATTGACTCATTCCCACATACTCACCAGATGATGGTCTATGATGCAAATCGCCCATATATATTCAAGTGAACTGATGAGCATGATTAACACCCCAAATATATTTAGAATCGGTGATTTTGTAGATGAATTATAGCAACATAGATATACAATAAATGCATGGTTATGAGCATGAATCATAAAATATGGTAAAGGAAAATGATATGTCCTGTGTGTAACCCATCTGCAGGCCTCACCGATTTCTTTTTAAAAAAAAACACTTGTCCATTAAAGTACATACTATTATAAAAAATAAATTATACATTGAGATACACTATTGTATCTTTTTCATTGAAAAATGAAAAAAAAATATGTCATGCACTCAGTATACATTGTGATAGTGCAGTGTATGCTACTCTATCGCAGTGTATAGGCGGGCTAGGGACCATTTCTGGGCTGTATATGCATACTCACACACTTTTTATAGAGGGACAGGAATACACACACACACACACAATGTTCCAAATTTACACATTAAGGAAAGAAAAACAATAGAAATATCAAACAATAAGTCTACCATATATGCACATCAATAAATGCTAGATAAAGTGATAAACATATGTACTCCTCCCATAAAGAATATCTTATATCAGCTCTTGAACCATGTTTGCTCTGTTTATGCCCACATGTTTTTATTGTACATTGAATATTTTGTGAGTAAATAAAATTTTGTGAATAAAATTTTGAGTTTTAATTCAAATTCAAATTTGAATTGAGTAAATGATTTGACCAGGTTAACATTCAAAAGGATTTGATGAGGGTTTGTGCAAAGAAGTTGTTGAGAAGACCCATTAAGATTTAATTTCAAATTCTTCATAAAACCTGGAATTTGTGACCAATTTTGAGATCTTTGTTTTCAAACTTCTCCTATTGAACACCATAAAATATGAGATTTGCAATTATAATAATACCTTGCTGGAGCGTTACAGTGCCTATCTTGAATGGAATGGCGATTGCGCTGTCTGGTGGACATTGAGGCTGAACTATATATATAGGTCTACTGGATAAAAAAGCTGGTTCAATGAATTCTGTGAGTCGAGAATCTGTGTCAGTCCCCTGAATGGTATAATCTCATTAGCTCTGGTACTTTCTTCTATTGATCTTAAAATAATCAACAATTAATGCCTGAGGCATATATTCATTAAAAAAACTCACCAAAAGTAAATTGGATAAAGTGCTCAAATCTGAAAGATTAAGCGGGGAAGCACTCGAGAAAAAATTTCCTGCCAAACCTCTTTATGGGATTGTAGAAACATTATACATATTTATAACTACTACTGGTAGGTACTAAAACCAAACTTGATTCTAAAAATTTGATTATAAAACATGATCTGCAATCCAGAAACCTCTATGATGATATTGTTTTAAGATTGAGAATACATACTTTCTGCAAGTGATTGATTATCCCCAGTAAACATTATAGTAGCAGGGCATGACTGAGTCAACTTGCATGATTCATCAGGCAATTCCATAAATGAACTATATTCAGTCCTTGTTGCACGATCTTCTGGTCGTGGTACTTGTAATAAAGGTGGCCATGAAGGAGGATTTGATATTGGACATGACGCCGCTTGATCTAAAGTTGAATACTGGATTCCACAGACATTTTCACATAAGCCAACCCCAGTAGTGTCTACACAACTACAGCCACATTTGTACTTGGGCTTATCAAGTTCATTGTTGACCACTCTTTGGATGACAACAATAAGAACACAGAGGAGAAATGGAAATGCGATGATACCAATGTTCGTCCTTAAATTACATTTCTGCGATCAAAACACATTGTAGCATGAATATTTATCATGAATAAAATTTTCATTTTAAAGAAACCTGTTCATCTTTTCCAGGAATAATCATATATGAACTTCAAACAAATTCTCAATTACTGGATATACATCGGGATCAACTAAATTCTAAATATCACCATGCTATCATACATATGGGTCTTCTACATGCCAAGAAATGATCAACACCTTCTACATGAGTCTAGTGCTCCGGAAATCATTATACGAGCTTCAACCTCCAATGTCTTAACGAGATCGACGACCACCAACAACTAATCTGAAAGGTTGGAAAAATGAGGGGTGAGCAACCACACGCTCAGTGAATGGACCTATGGCGTCCCGTTAGTACATTTATAATCAAAATATAATAGTCATAAAATGTCCACACAGACATGTAATATATCAAGAGAAAAAAATATATAAAAGGCCATCAAGACATGCAATAATATATATATATATATACACACACACACACACAATCCTATCCAACATTATGCATGCAACACCACGAATACGCATGTCCGTCTTCGCAGCACCTAGCTTGCGGGGCCTTCCACAGGCATGGCCACGTAGACATAGCCACAAAGACTTGGGTCCTACGTTCTCGGACCTGGCCACGTAGACGTACGCCCTCCTAGACGTTGGCCACCAAGACTGAGCCACCGAGACGATGAAATGCATGCATGATCAACCCTTCATTCCAAAACATATGCATGCGATAAAATATAATTTCCAAATATATAAGTTATATATGTAAAATAACGCATCAAAATCATGACGACGTGTTGAAGTACATATGATGCGGAATGATATACCATATCGATAGTTTCGAAAACTACATATGAGACTAGACCCACTCACCTTCGGTCCACGCTAGCATCAACGATACACACTTGCACGTTGATAACCTAACATAACAATTATACAATAATAGATCAGAAACAATCAATCATGACCCAAACAACTGACAACCAACTTATAACAACACTATGCCCAATAATCCCAAAAGCTCATATCTTATAGACCTACAATCAACAACTCACTTCAAAGTCCTAATGAAAATCCCAACTTCAAATAAATATTAGAATACTCATATACTCACAATGATCCAATCCGATAATCAGTATCCATTTATTCCATAAGACTCATATGATCGATCAATCCTCGAATAAATATATGGACAAATCCAATAAGGCTCAACTATAATTCCATGATCGAGTAACTCAAATCCAATCAATTTATATCCAAATAACAATAATATCCAATTAATATTCATTGGTCCATTAAACCAAATTATCGATTTAAGATTCTATTTAAGCCCTCAAGATCAATAAAATCATCAAAACCCGCAAACCAAATTTATACTTCATTAAACATCAATTTGGGATCTTCTAAAATCTTTAAAAATTCATCAAACTTGGTCATCAAGCAAAATTTTCAAATTCCAATAAACTGCACAAAAGTCTTTCAAAAATCATAACTTTTTAGCCGTAACTCCGAATTGGACGATTCATGATTCGTTGGAAAGCTCTTTTCAAAATCTAATTCTGTTTGTGAAATACATTTTTCCTAGAAATGATTCTATCATAGTCACAAACACGATTTACGTCCAAGCATAAAATCAACCCGAAAATAGCCATTAAATCCCCAAAACTAATAAATCTAATTTGATCTTAAGAATTCCTTTGAGATTCATTACAATCAAATCAAATAATCATCAAATTAAATCAATCAAACCCTAACCCTAATCCATCAAACTTTTTCCCCAAACAATTACTTGACGTAATCATATCCTAACAAAAATAAATTAAAACCAACAAAATCAATAGGGAATAATATCTCACCTTAAATCCGGTTACTCCACCCACCATCTTCATCTAGAGTTAGGTCATCACCACCCTTCACACCTTCTGAAATTTGGATGAAAACCCTAACTCAAACATGTTATTTAAAGAGGTTTACCAAAATTACAAAACGACCCCTGAAGTGTTCCAGGTTTACAATGGGGTCCCTTTCTGATTTACAAACAGATCCCTATCCGATTTACAAATAGATCCCTGAAGGCTGTTAAAAGGTATTCTGGATTCGCAACTACATCCCTGGGCCCAATAACTTAACGCAAAAATCCTAAAAATCAAACTTCCCGAACTCTGAATCTCACCAAATTTCAACCAAAGTATCTTGACACTATAGAGATCTACATAAAAATATAAAATAATTATTTCAACATCAATTTATAATTATCATAATTATAAATCAAATTGGACCCATTTGGGCCCACCGCCAAATCTAAAAAATGAAATATAAAAATCAAATTTAAAATTTCAATTATATATTTAAAATAAATATATAAGGCCGAAAAATACTGAAACGTTACATCATGACCCATTAGAACTATCAAAGCCATCACAAAATTTTAAATTAAAAATTACAGTTCACATCTAATGAGAAAGGTGTACACCAAAAAAAATTTTTGTAAAAATAGCTACATTTTATTGGAGAAAGACAAAACAAAAGATCAGATATAAGAATTCAAAACCCAAATAAAAAAAAAATCAAATTCCAATTAAATCCATGAAATCCGAGAAGGAAGACAAAAGGGCATCAACAACAACAAACAACAAAGGCAAAAAAATCAGATTTCAAGTAATCAAATTCAAATCCAACGACCAAAAAAGAAATCCTACAAACCCAATTGAAAGAAGCACACAAGACATCAATCCCATAGACAAAGCACAAATTTTTACAAACCTACAAAGTGTTTATTGATTAGAAACCCAAAAAAGACCACAAACAAAGAAAACCCATCAAAGGAAACATATCATAAATACAATATATAACATGAGAGAGAGAAAGAAAGAGAGATCATGGACCTGAATAGCGATGTTCTTCCTTAGCAGAGCATCAGCTTGGGTCCGGAAACTCGCGCGCCCGTGATTGGAGACCTCCATCATCGGATTTTGTTTTGTTTTTCAATTCAAAATTTTACCTTTTATTCTTCTTCTCTTCTGACACGAAGAGCTAACAAAATTCAAATCGTATAGTTATTGGAGACTCGCGTCCTCCGATTTCCCGCCAGAAAGATCAAACTGTTGATGGGATAGGTTTGTTTTTGTTTTCCTCTCTCTCGTCTGCAACACCACCCACCACTAACCCCACCATGGATTTCGACGTGTAAATATTAAAATCCAAGCCCCATCAAAGTTGTTTTTTATTATTATTATTGGTAAGGTGAGAAATTTTTATTTTACAAGTAACTAAATAATACGGGTAATTAGCACTTTTAACCCCGTAAAAATGATTATTCGCAAAAATAGCTTCATTCCTCGAATATTAGCAAAAACTAGCCCAAGTGAGAGATTACACTCTCCAATGTTTAAGTTTTTTAAATAAACAATGCCTGGGGAGTGGAAAAATACACAGGAGACGACATATATATATGTCGTCCGTTGGAAACGGCATGTATACATGCCGTCACCTGGAGATGGCATGTATACATGCCGTTTCTAGGTCGCGGCATATAAACATTCCGTCCCGCAAGAACCCCCAAATTCACTCCCCTTTTTTCCCTCTTTCATCCACCCACTCCCTGCCAAGCCCGAAAAATCAGATTTTCACTTGAAGAACGTTTAATCCAAAGGTAAATATCAAAACCCTAAATGTTCTTGAATTTATTTATTTATTTATCAATTGTTTTGATTTTATTAATAAATTTTTGGTTTTTTATCAAAATCCTAAATGTTGAATATTGAATTTATTTATTATTGGCATGGGTAATGTATGATGTTTTGTTAAGTTAAATGTACATTTTTTTTTGTTTTTAATTTATTTAAAATTTCATATTTGTGAAAAAAAAACTTTTATATCTTAAAAAATTTGATTGTCATATAAAAACTTTTAAAAAATTAAAAGGCCTTCGAAAAAAATAAGATGGCCTCTTAGAAAACATTTTAAAAAATTCGAAGGCCATTTAGGAAATATATTTTGTATGTGTTGCATGAATGTTATAGTGTTTAATATGTAAGGGTTGGATGAATTTTTTTTTATCAATTTAGAAATATATTTACTAAGTTGAATAGTTTATGATTTAGATGGTGAAGAAATCCGATATCCCGTTGATGTACTCTTTTAACGGGAGCATTATTTAACGTGAATATACTTCATTTTATGAAGGTGGTACCAGAAAAACCACCATCATAAATAAGAGGATCACTTATGTTGATTTACTCCAAATAATGTACCATTTGACGAAGACCGATCTAAGTCGTTACAAATTGTCCATGAGTGTTGTGCATCCCACTCACAATGAAAAGAGATTAGGTGCCCCTCTCGAAGATGATATGGGTGTGAAAGTGATGATAATGTTGTACCCAAAATACGTGCATGTCATTCAAATATGGTTAGAGAATGAAGAGATCATACAAAGAGGTCATGGTGCGATGAATTATGACACAGAAGATTCATATCCCTCCATTGTTCGTGATCCATATCAACCTTCAGGGTCGTCATTCGTTCCGTATAACCAAGAAGATTTGATTGATGCAACACCGACCAATGCCCATGGGAGTGTCAATATACCACATGTGTAAGTATTGTGTATTTATATAATGTTTTTTGTGGGGGTATTCATATGTGTAAGTATAGTGTGTTTGTATTTATAGGTCCCTATTTCATGACATGGGTTGGAATGCTATTCCTGGGGGAATTCAAGTAAACAATGAAACATCAAGAAGTTCAAAAAGGAGGAGAAGAAGAAGATCCTAAAGGAGGGGATACTGAAGAGGGACAAGAGGATCGTGGAGATTACTGGGTTGAAGGACCTAATACTGAGGATGACCATGATGTGGAGACAGTTGCCATCCATGAATATAGTGTTCCTCAAATGTATCCTACACATGAGCTTATGGAGCAAGCGGTGGCAGAAAATGTCCATCCACACATTTATGAAATCAGATCTTCTTCGTGTAATAAACTTCAGGTTGGTCAGCTTTTCGCGAATAAGAAGTTACTCATTAATGCTGTCCGAACTTGGAGCATAAAGAAATGTGTACAGTGTCAGGTGGTGAAATCAAATGCAGAAAAATACATCGTTCAGTGCATAAACGATGAATGTAATTGGAGATTATATGCGAGGGTCGGTGATTCAGAAATGTTTAAGAGTTCCTCATACATGCTTGGATCCTCTACTTGATTAGTTCAAATCATAAACAATTTACTTCTGATTATATCTCACAGTTGATTATGCCAACGATTGGCTTTCCTCAGTCATATAGACATATTTATGAACCCCGATTCTACTCTGTTGATGATAAAAGTCAGTGGTCGATTCCTACAGAAAACGATCCTATTTTCGCACCTCCACCACCCCCACAGTACCATCCAGGCTATGTCGCACCTCACTTGGTAAGAATTTTATATGTGTGTTACATTTTTAGAAAGTGATAAATGAATTTATAACAACTGTTAATATATTGAACCTTTTGTTAACAGGGGGAGTTATGCAGAACATCAGTGAGGTGCTTGCAAGGGGGTTGGTGTTATACTCCAACTGCGATAAGTGGGGTCGTATCATTGCTGTGGCACGTGACTATGCGGAGGCGATGATAGGAGACAGAGGACAACATTCGAGTACCTCCAGTGCCACTGCAGATGCTGATGATTCTGAGGATGTGGTAGATTATAGTTTCACTCACACTGAATTCACAATTGATGAGTTCTTCAGTGATGTATGACTCGAGGCAGAAATTGATGAGCAGCCACAACAACCAGCCCCAGTTTCAGATCAAGCTCCACATATGACACTCTAGACATATATTCGTAGACCACGCAGGGTTTAGTGTACTTCTACTACTGCTGGTCGGGGATCGGGCGAACAATTTACCACTCCACCACAATTAGGTGTGCCATCCACAACAACTGAAGTACTCTCTTCATCAGCACCTCCTGCTCCGAGAAAAACTAAAAAGAAAGGATTTATGAGAATATTTGGATGATTGTATTTATGGGACGACATACATGTTTGGAGTATTTATGCATTTTCATTTGTGTTTATATTTATGCATTTTCATTTGTGTTCAGAAACATTAGTCAACTAATTGTAATGGAACTTATGTTTTATTTCTTCAAAGTTACTTTATTATATGTTGAAGCATGATTTTTCATACAGGTGAGAACCAAAAAAAAAATTGGCAGTGCAAAGGCCTGGAAACGGCATAAATACATGCCGTCACCTGAAAACGGCATGTATTTATGCCGTTTCCAGGGGACGGCACATATACATGCCGTCTCCTGTGTATTTTTCCACTCCCCAGGCCCCGTTTGTTTAAAAAATTAAACACTCTCACTGGGGCTAGTTTTTGCTAATATTTGAGGGACGGGGCTATTTTTGCGAATATTCATTTTTCCGGGATTAAAATTGCTAATTTGGGGGGACTTTCAAATATCACAAAATACATTGGAAAGACTATCTCCCAAGAGGGAGGGATTGCTGAATTTAATCAACATGCATCCCCTCCAAGGACATGACCTCTCCATGAAATTTGAAAGTCTTGAATAAATATATAAAATGTGCAACATTTGGGGGGGACTTTACAAGTTTATCTTGTACAAATTCTGCTATAAACCCCAAAATTCTTATCCTGAGCTAAAACTTCTCTGATGTCCATCTAAAGATCATAAGGGTGAACGATCTCTTCACCCATTAAAGAGCGGTATGCAGCTAGCATATCAGGAGGGGAGTTTCCTTCTCTGTGAATGTGAGAGCATTTCCATTCCAAAAAATTAGAGAGAAGAGAGTCGATTTGTCTGATTAGCCTAAACGCAGTCCAGGGGATGTTACCCCTCCCGTTTAACCATGCCAAAGCTGTGGTAGAGTTTGATTCGATCCATAATTTTCTAATTCCTATATCCATTGCAAGCCTAAGACCCTGAACAATGGCTTGGAGTTCAAGCAGATTGATTGAAGGAAAAGTGGATCGACCTACAATTCCTTGAATGAACTCACAAGAGTTGTCACGAATGAGAGCGCCATAGCCACCACGATCTTCCCCTAAAGAGCCATCCGTGTTTAATTTATGCCAACCTACTTCCGGAGGAAGCCAGTGAACCATAGAGGTTTTTTTGTTGACCGCCTCAATTTGAACATCCAATCTCTCTTTGATTTTCTCAATTTGAGGCGAATTTGCAACTTTAAGATTGATGGATCGAAACCTAGAGAGAATGGAGTGTTTAATTTTCCTTAGGACTACAACTTTATGGGTGGAGACATATCTGAAAATGCGAGAGTTTCATTCTGTCCATATGTACCAAACAGTAGTGGATATGATAACCTACATTAGCACATTTAAAATTGTTGGTTTACGGGAATTGCTGCATAAACTACTGGAGTTTATACCTATTCCAGAAATTGTTGACTTTATCAATGGAATAAGTTATTTTCTGTTTAATCATGTTTTCAGTTATTCTCGTTAGAAAATATAATAATAAAGGTTGAAGTGTTTGGTTGATGAAAAATAAAATGTGAATAAAGTGTAAAAAATTGATTTGACATATGGACCCTGTTGATGTATAAGAGATGGTGACAGGTGATTTGATGTGATGACATACGATTTAATAGATAAATCCTCTTATACCAGTGGAAGAATAACACAATTCTATGAGAGGACTTAGAATACAAATATCAGCTTATTCTCCCCTAATTCTGCATAGCTTTACCCACTCATTCTATCTACCCAAACACCTTTTTTTGTTATTCTCCTCTATTTCCACCTATTCCTCCCATAATCCTCTACCTAAACACCCCCCTAGGATATACTTATGTCAGAATAGGTAAGAATAAATTGATATTTGTATTACAAATCATCTATGAAATTGTATTATTCTATCAAATCTATTTAATTAGTACATTATGGTTCACATGTCAAATAACGTGTAATCACCTCTATTAAATCAAATGACTCACATGTTTTAATGTATGTTCGTGTACATGGGGTTCAAACAAAAAATTAATTTCATAATCAACAAAAAGAAGAAGAACACGAGTATTTCTTGGAAAACAATATTTTCTTTACACGAGAATTTTTTTAGAGGGATTCAAATGAAAGCCTCTGATTAATCGGGTCTAAAAAATCATGTATGTAAAATCCAGTGTTAGACACCTCACATTCAAACGGTGTCTATGAAAAGGCTTTAAATGAAATTAGAAAATATTTTTTTAGATAAAAAATAAAAAGATTAGATATAGTCTTTTTTATAGTACCATTTTTATCCACACATGCTTTAATTTTTTTAAAATAGTATACTTGATCTAAACAATGTACATGTTTTTATAAAAAATAAATATATCATATATTCTAATGAATTGTATAAATTAATTTATAAAAATTATTAAATTTTTTAACAAAATATATACATGTTAACATGAATATATAGCATTAGTAAAAGCTACTCCAGCGGGTCAGCTCCTTCGACCATGTTGACGAGTGCCCGAGGAAAATTAACTCGAATGACCTTCTCGTCGATCAACAAATCGGGCGGACGATTGGTTTGGCTCAACAAACAGGAGAGAGAACAAGGAGCTCCCACACGTGGCCCCCACAACAAAAAAAATTAAAATATTATTTTTTTCATTTGAATTTTGGTGGGTCCCACATAAATTTAAAAAAAAAATGTTTTGTGTATATTTGTAACGGTTATATCTCAATGGATATAATAACCCATCTATTTAACCCTATCATCATTCATACAATTTTTACACTTTCAATCTACAAGTTTTGTTGTTAAAAAATTAAGGTTCTTTTTGCTCTCTAAATTTTACATTTTTTCTAAATTTTTCATTTGTTATCATTTTATTTTTTCAAATATTATTTTTATTAATTTATTTTAATTGTTTTGTGCAGATGGATCCTTGTGGTAATGCATTTTACAACATTAAAATATAGCCATTAAAATGTGATCGTTAAGATATGGTCATCAAAATCCATTACAACATAGTTATTATAATATGATCGTTACAATATAGCCGTTTAAATATGATCGTTAAAAAAAAATTAAAATCTGACCGTTAAAAAAAATCCCAAAAAATATGACAGTTGCGATATAGAAAATAAAATATTATCATTAAGTTATTTTTTGTAGATTTAAACTTTAAATATAATTATTTTAATATTAATATAATATTATTGTATGAGTGATTTTAAAAAAATATGATTGAAGTGGACACTGTGATTAATGCTCCTTGTCCAAATAAACATGTCATGCTCCATTAAAATGAAAGAGCCATGCTTGGAGATGCTCTAGAGAATACATGAGGAAAGACGGTGTAGAAGCGCTCAAGCTAGTCCCCCAACAAACCACATAAGCGCTGCACTTCCCAAAAGTACCCCTACAAAATTTGAATGAACCCAAACACAAACTCATGCATAGCGAGGGTAAAACAGTCTTTACATAATGGCGAGCTTCCATTTCCACCCCGAACTGACCCTAAAAACTATCGATAGTTTTATATCGACAACTAAGCCTGTTAATTATCCAAAAAATATCCGCATCCGATCCGAATTCGTATCCGAAAATGCAGAAAATATCCGATATCTGAAAAATCCGTATCCGTATCTGAAAAAATAATCCGTATCTGAAAATTTTCGGATCGGATACGGATATACCCCTATCCGATCCGAAAAATATCCGTATCCGATGGCATTAAAAAAATGTTAATATTAATATTAAATATCTACCATTGGATTTTGATCAAGTGGCTCACATTCTTTCTAATAGTTGTAAAGTTAGGACTTGTGTTTGTGAATTTTTAATTTTAAGTCAATTTTTGAACTTTAAATGAAAATTTGTTATGTTTAATTATTTATTTTCTTTCTAATAGTTGTAAAGTTAGGACTTGTGTTTGTGAATTTTTAATTTTAAGTCAATTTTTAAACTTTAAATGAAAAATTGTTATATTTAATTATTTATTTATTTATTTCAGATAATTATCCGAATCCGTATCCGAAATTTCGGATCGGATACGGATACACTTTTTAAATATCCGTCGGATACGGATACGAATATAAAAAAAATACAGATACGGATACGGATATGATCATATCCACTCCGTATCCGGTCCGTTGACAGGCTTATCGACAACTGCGCTTAAAAAAAAAAAATGAATAAAATTCGGACCCTCCAATCGTCAGCCCTAAAGAACCACACGAAAAGCCACGAAAACATTTCACGTGCGGCTCTTCCCCTCCTATAAATACCCCCCACTCACTTCACTCGTCCATCTCTCTCTCTCCTGAAACCCCAACAATGGCGACGGCGACCACGTTTTCTTCGTCTCTGACGGCCCCGATCGCCGGATCCCTGAAACCGTCGCCGAAGGCCCCGTGCGTGCTCCGTTTAGGGATCTTGTCATCCAAGACCTTCAATCCTCTCGTTGCCTCATCCCGAGCGGTCTCCCCTGGCGGCGCCGCCGTGGGTGCTCGGATGATGTTGGTTCCCGCGGTGAAGCCTACGATATCGCTCGATTTTGAGACTTCCGTTTTCAAGAAGGAGAAGGTCACCCTAGCTGGTGAAGATGAGGTCTCGCTCTCTCTGTCCCTCCTTTCTCTGTCTTTTGGTTTTGGTGTATTTTTTTGGCTTATGTGGGTGGTGTTGAGTGTTTGCAGTATATCGTAAAAGGAGGGAGAGACCTGTTTCATCTTTTGCCGGAGGCGTTTAAGGGGATCAAGCAGATCGGCGTGATCGGTTGGGGGTCGCAGGTTTTGATCTCAACTTGTTCTCTCTCTCTCTCTCTCTCTCGCTGGGTTTTATCTTTATTGGTTCGTCTGATGTTAGGTTGAGAGTCTGGATTTTTTTTTGGTTTGAATGGAAACCTTAGAGTCATAGTTGGAATGTGTGAAAAGAAACTATTTTTGACATTTAGTTTTTTCTTTTATCAATTGGAGCTGATGTTGCTGTAAGCTGTGCAGAGATTATGATAGGATTAAGCCTATCAAGTGCTGTGATCCAAGGAGAGAAAGGAAGAATTAGAAGAAGAGTTAAGGAAAAGAACAGAGGAAAACAGAGGAGTAATTGGAGATAATATTCGCTGCTCTCTTTATTAATTCATAAGGCATAAATAGCCATAGCCACATCTAACTGCCTTCCTACGATTCAGGAATTCATCCTCAATTCAGATAACTACAAGAGAAACTAAATAAAGTCAAATACTAATTCTATCCTAAAATCAAGCATGACAATCTTCATTTGGCTGTCATCCTAGCATATCCCGCACGATCCGAACGTCTGGCATGAGTACGCCAACCTGGAGCCAAATCCAATAGCAACCTATCACTCCTTTCCCCTTCCAAACGAACCTTGTCCTCAAGGTTCAAATGAGAAAACTGTAGCTTCAATTTCTCGTAAGGCTCCCAAGTCGCATCCTCCGGTGGTAACCCTGTCCATTGCACTAATGATTCCTGAGTAGCATGATTGCCAGACGTGTTCCAACGGAAAGCAGTGATCAGGACAGGCTCAACAACCAATGCTCCTGTCTCTGTGAACGAAGGCAATTGGTTTTGCGCACGACCTTGCTCTCCCAATTGCTTTTTCAGCTGTGACACATGAAAGACAGGATGAATTTTGGTGTCTGGTGGAAGCTCCAACTTGTAGGCCACAACACCTTTCTTCTCAAGCACCTTGAATGGTCCATAAAACCTTGGTGCTAGTTTCTTATTCCAACGCACTTGAATAGATGATTGTCGATAAGGTTGGAGCTTGAGGAAGACCCAATCACCTGGTTTGAATTCCAAGTCCTTACGATGCCTATCTTGTTGTACCTTCATCCGATTACGAGCAATTACGAGATTGTCTTTTAATAGACGAAGGATTTCATCACGATCTCGCAACTCCTAGTCAACCAATGCCACTGCTGTAGAACCCACCTCGTAACACTGCACTGTTGGAGCCTTTCGGCCATACACCGCCTCAAATGGTGTCATTTGCGTAGATGATTGAAAGGTGGTATTGTACCAGAACTCCGCCCATGCTAGCCATCGCACCCATTGTTTCTGTTTGAGACTTGCAAAGCATCTCAAGTATGTTTTTAAACAACGATTCAACACCTCTGTTTGCCCATCAGTTTGGGGATGGTAAGATGTGCTCATCTTAAGCTTAGTACCCTGTAAACGGAAAAATTCCTGCCAAAACATACTAATGAACAAAGGATCTCGATCAGACACAATCGAACGAGGCATTCCGTGTAGCCGTGCCACCTCCTTCACAAAAACTTCAGCCAATACCTTGGCAGAATATGGGTGTTTGAGAGGAATAAAATGCCCATACTTTGTCAATCTATCCACCACCACCAAAATCACTGAATAACCTGAAGATATCGGCAGTCCCTCAATGAAATCCATCGAAATATCTTCCCAAACACGATCCGGTATGGGTAACGGCTGAAGTAAACCCGCAGGAGAAGTAGTTTCATATTTGTTGCGTTGGCAAGTATCACAAACGCGCACATAGTCTCTGACGTCCTTCTGCATGCCTTTCCAATAAAAATATCTGACAGCCTTTTGTATGTTCGCAGCACTCCTGAGTGATCACCTATTGGCGTGTTATGATATTCATGAAGAAGCCGCTCCTTAAATGCGCAATTGGTCGGCAAAACCAGTTTTCCTTTGTACCACAGATCCTCATCTTTGATGGAATAATGATGTAGTGAGGGTTCACCCTCTTGAACCTTGTCACGAATCTGCTTCACCTCTGGGTTGTTGTATGCCTCCTTCCGCAACTCCGTGTACCACTCCGGCCTTGGACACGAGATCGTTGTTAATTCCGCTTCTTCGAACCGCCGAGAGAGTGCATCAGCGGCATTGTTCTCCTTACCCGGTCGATACACGATCTCGTAATCATACCCCATTAACTTTCGCATCCAGTGTTGATCCAGTGTGGTCAGGTGTTGATCCAAGAGGTGTTTCAGGCTTCTATGATCAGTACGCACCATGAACCGTTGCCCAAGTAAGTAGCTTCTCCATTTGTTCACAGCCAAAGCCACTGCCATCAGCTCCTTCTCATATGTCGACCTCCCTTTGTTACGGTCAGAAAGAGCCTTACTATAAAAGGCCAATGGATGTTCGTCTTGCATCAATACCGCCCCTATGCCGCTGCCCGAAGCGTCTGCCTCGATCACAAAGGTCTTGGTGAAGTTTGGTAAAGCCAACACAGGAGTTGTAGTCATTGCTGTCTTGAGTTCTGTAAATGCTTGTTCTACGGCCTCGTTCCATTGAAACCCGTTCTTCCGCAAGAGTTGTGTCAAGGGCTCCGCGATTGTACCATAACTTTTTACGAACTTGCGGTAATAGCCTGTCAATCCGAGGAAGCCACGGAGTGCCTGAACATTTAGTGGACGCGGCCATTCCCCCATGCAACGGACCTTTTCAGGATCAGCTGCCACTCCCGACGATGATACAATGTGCCCCAAGTAGTTGACCTTCTGCTGGCCAAAGGTGCACTTCTTCTGGTTCACCACAAGCCGATGCTCTCGGAGGTTTTGGAATACAAAACGGAGGTGCTTCAAATGCTCATCCCAAGATCTGCTATAAACCAAAATATCATCAAAAAACACAATGACAAATCGACGGAGGACGGACCTGAATATGTCATTCATCAAGGCCTGGAACGTCGCTGGGGCATTGGTAAGGCCAAATGGCATCACCACGAATTCGTAATGACCGTCGTGAGTACGAAAGGCGGTCTTGTGTACATCTTCGGCCGCAACCCGTATCTGGTGGTAATCGGATTTTAGATCCAATTTAGTGAAGTACTCTGCTCCATGCAGTTCATCCAGCAGCTCATCGATCACCGGATTCGGATATCTCGCCTTAATGGTAATCTTATTAAGTGCGCGGTAATCGACACAAAATCGCCAAGAGCCATCTTTTTTCTTGACCAGCAAAACAGGGACGAGTATGGACTGGTGCTGGGCCGAATTAGACCTTCTCTCAACATCTCACGCACCAAGCGCTCAATCTCTGTTTTTTGAACGTGGGGGTATCGATACGGTCGAACATTGGCGGGCCCTGCTCCCTGGCTGATCACAATCCTATGATCATGAGAACTTCGGAAAGGCGGTAGTTGTTGCGGCACTGCAAAGGTGTCTTTGAACTCCCGAGTAGGGTTATTAATGATGGATCAAGTTCCCTGTCCTGCTGTTTTTTTGTCGGTTGATTCGCCAACATGATGTAGGCCCTCATTCCATGGTGTATTAGGCGCTGCATAGCATGCATAGAACTGGGTATCGCTGGTTTAATAGTCTCGCCCACTAATCGGTGGCGATTCCCATTTACCGTGAACTCCATGGTGAGCTTTTCCCAGTCGCATATCACGGGCCCCAAGCTTCTTAGCCATTGAATGCCTAGGACAATATCTGACCCTTGGAGTTTCAAGGGATACATGTCTGTGGCAAAGCGATACCCTTGTATGTGAATATCCACTGCTCTGCAAATCTCCTTGCATGTTAGCTTATTACCATTGGCCACCATAACCATGAAGGGTGCTGCAGGTGATGTAAGGCAACTGAGCTTCTTGATCAATCTATCATTTATGAAGTTATGTGTACTGCCACTGTCAATCAAGATGGAGACCCGTCGACCTTCGATGACCACTGACACATGCATTGTTTGCGGGGAAGTACAACCTGATAATGCATGTATCGAGATCTCAGGGGAATCTGACTCCAACAGCGTCTCATCTGCATCTGCCTTTGGAGGCTCCAAGTTCACGTTTTCCTCCTCAACTGCAATGTCGTTACTCATCCCCGTGGATCCTTCGAGTAGGAACAGCTGTTGAGTCTTGCAGACGTGACCCGGCACAAATTTTTCATCACAATTATAACAAAGGTTCTTCTCTCGGCACGCCTGCATTTGTTCCCATGTTAACCACTTGAACCCCACCCCTGCCTGTGGTCGCTGAAGACCTGGTGTTTGGGCAGATCGGGCTGGTGCAGGGAAAGCCGATGATGCATGGGTTGTTGCTGATCTGACGGAAGATGGCAGTAGTGCTGGTCGCTGGTTCGATGTAGGTAGGAGCCCCATTCGTGTGGTGGATTTTCGGACACGCATGATCTTCTCGTGTAACCGCGCAAGGCCGACAGCGTGTGCCATTGTCGTTGGACGAAATAATTTCACCTCCATCCGTATCTCCTCCTTCAAGCCGCCAATGAAACTGCCAAGGAGCGCCTCTTCAGGCCAATTTCGAACCCGGGATGCTAAGCGCTCGAATTGGTTTTGGTACTCACGGACGGTTCCGTTTTGTTGGAGTTTGGCCAGTGCTTCATCAAAATTTTCATATTCTGAGGGGCCAAACCGAACACATATTTCCTTGATAAACTCCGGCCAAGTTATGCGCGGATGGTACGACGAATACCATTGAAACCATTGTAGGGCGTCATCTTGCAAATGGAATGACGCTAGCAGAACCTTTTGATCCTCTGGGGTTCTTTGATAAGCGAAGAATTGTTCGGCCTTGTATATCCATCCGGTTGGGTCCTCTCTTGACAAACGGGGAAAATCAATCCGGGCATATCGAAACTGCACGCCCCCATTCTCTGACGGCAAGCCACGGGTTGAGCGCGTGTCGCGGTCCAAGCTCTCTGGCGACTCAGACGATCGCTCCTTCATGATCATGGACATGTTGGTGGCCATGGTGTCTAGATGGGTATTGATGGCTTCGAGTTGATCGGTGTGCTTGAGTAACGTCAGCTGGAGAGCATGCACATCAACCTCGAGTTTCGCCACTCGATCCCCCTCAGATGTGGAACGGGTGCTGATGGTCATGTTCGGCTCTGATACCAATTGATTGGATTAAGCCTATCAAGTGCTGTGATCCAAGGAGAGAAAGGAAGAATTAGAAGAAGAGTTAAGGAAAAGAACAGAGGAAAACAGAGGAGTAATTGGAGATAATATTCGCTGCTCTCTTTATTAATTCATAAGGCATAAATAGTCATAGTCACATCTAACTGCCTTCCTACGATTCAGGAATTCATCTTCAATTCAGATAACTACAAGAGAAACTAAATAAAGTCAAATACTAATTCTATCCTAAAATCAAGCATGACAATCTTCATTTGGCTGTCATCCTAGCATATCCCGCACGATCCGAACGTCTGGCATGAGTACGCCAACCTGGAGCCAAATCCAATAGCAATCTATCAGATTACATGGTCTGGTCAGTCAATGAAAATAGGGATGTACAAAATGGTGTGAAATACTGTTGAAGTATACATGACAGAATGGTGATAAAAACTGTTGAACGATGTATAACATAATCCCTTTCATATTTGCCAGCTTATGGCCATTAAGAAGTCCGTGTAACACTTTTTTTGTCTCTATTTGATGTAATATGATGTTGCGGCCTATCTTTTATTAATAAAAATGTAAATCATAATGCAATAGTGGTAATAGTGGAGTAGAAACTTTTATTTGCATTAGATGGAAATGCTAAGGGAAAGATATATGCAATATGCACAGGAAGCAGTTTTTGCTCATTACTAGTAAATTAGGAAAACAGGCTGGAATAACATGTTTATGGACGAAGCACTGTGAAGTCATGTATGATACATCAAAGAGGATTAATTGACTGCCTTTCATGAATCTTCTGTGGGCTTCCCATGGGTTTTGTTGTTATTCAATCTTAAGAATAATATCTAAATATAGAGGCATTTTTAAAGAGCATAATGGGTTTCTGAAAGTGTAAGGGTGTATTCGAGGGTTCATAAATGATGGTTTAGTAAGATATCTTTGGAAACATCTAGGGCAGCATCCTTCTATGTCTACCTTACTTTTTATGCAATGTGGATGTAAAAGGAGAAAAATATAGAAAAGCTATTGTCCATGATGAGAGCAATAATTTTTATCTGAGTTTATTCAATAGCAAACAAAAACACTGGAAAAATACATGGAATTCTGCAGTAAATTTACCTAAATTACTGAGCTTCTGCATCCTCAAGGCAGACAGGGTTAACATTGAGGAAGGGAACTGTTTTATTTGTTGAGCACTGAGATGTTAACATAGGTACTCTTTTTTTTTTTTGGGGGGGGGGGGGGGGGGGGGCTGCTGTGGACCTATTTTGGTCTGACATGCCTACATTGTTTCCCTACTTTTCTGTTTTTCTTGTGATGTTCTTTGTAGTCCTCCATTTATCAAATAAACGGAGGCCCAACCTTCATAAAAGTAGTTTTTCCTTGTTATTTTGAACAAGATTTCAAAATACTTTTCTGGTTTATTACATCAAGTGGGAGATGCAAAGTGCAATATCTCCTTGAATTTGTTTTATTCATGTAGAGGCTTTTTGTGGGTCCTTTTCCAGTTCTCTTTGGAGAAGCCTTATTTCCTTGAAGTTTGGGATTAATAATTCTGTGTGTTTTCAGGTTAAGAATAATTGGTATGCTTATACCATGTGTCTTATTCCTATTGAAACTGGTGGGCTTCCATCTTCAACTAAAAAATTAAACATTCACGGGCTAAACTAAAAAGACATATGTTTTAGGGTTAAGAATAATTGGTATGTTTATTATGGTGTTCCTAAAAATTCATGTTTTAGAAACTTGTCAGAGGATGAGATGTCTGAGATGGAGTGTCTCTTTATCTTTTTGCAAAATTTGGAAATTACGACAGTAAAGAGAACAAATAATTTGGGATCGTGGAATGTATCACTTTTATAGTTCTGTTCTGCTGGCCAGTGCTTTGGTGGTTGGGGGATCTACTTACAAAAGCCAGTGGAATGGATATTTGGAGGCTAAAACTCTCCTTTAAAGTATTTGGTGGTAGTGTTACTACCTGTTTCTTTTAAAAAGTCACCTTTAAAGGTTTAAATATTCATCTAGTCAGTATACCTGATGAATTTCTCTCCAAGGAGAGTTGGGCAATCCGGCAAAATGGGTCTTGGGTGGGGACTTGTCTTGTTGTGTGTGTTACGTGGGATGAAAGTGGAATCAGCTATCACCTATTGGTGGATCCTTCAGAGATGTGGAAAAATGGGCTGTTCTTGGGGAGCAGGACGGCATTCCAGACTATTTGTGGAGGTTCATGCCATTAAATGAAACAAGATAAGATTTCCAAGGCAGCACTCTTCCAGCTCATCCCACTGTTTGTTGGTGTATATGGTTAGCCAAAAATGAAAAGATTTTGAAGAGACTGCAGCACTGCATTTAGGATTAGTATTCTATGTTCCTTAAATACATGAGGAACACATATTGTAGGGGCCTCTTTCTTGAGCCTGAGCATTGCAGAGGAGTCAGCTTTGTACTTTATTGCTCGTCCTTTTCTTTTCTATTTGCCTTGCTGAGAAGAGTCTTTATCTTTATACTCTTTTGGATGCTTGCCAAATATATACAATCTAGTGTTACCCTTCCTTCATTTAAAAAAATCCAATGCTTTATTTGGAGGGGGCTAAAAAATCCGTGTCTGTACAGGGTGAAAACTAATGGGTAGTGCAAGGAATTGTTTTCCAAATGTCAATGATTTACATGTGTGTAAAACTAGAACACGTCTTCTTGGGGGGGGGGGGGGGGGTTGTGATTAGGGGTAATTCCCTTCATCAGTATTCACGAGCTATTTGTTCGTTTGTTCGTGTATCATGCGTGTGCATATTTTTTTTTTGTTTTTGCTCCTCCATCTCTCCCTCTCCTGTGCTGCTGATCCTACTTCTGTTTATGTCTACCTGAAGTAACTCAATGATGAATACTCATAAGATTGCTTTTATGAAATACTTTTTCTCAAAAGATAGGTGACCGACCAATTTTGTTGGAATTACATATGAAGCATTTTAGAATTGCATTTATGGGTTTTGGTTCTCTTATCATGGATGGGTGTCCTCCTGAGTTTGCTTCAGAAAATCTAGATGAATAATTGATTAATTATTATTTTTTGGACTGTGTATTCTTCAGAGATGAGGTTCATTTGTCCTTTAAGTATCACAGTATGTTGCTTGGTACTCCACAGAAAGTAACTTGATTGCTACTTTTTGTTTAATTCATTTCACATTTCTCTTCAGTTTGGTCATATTTCATCAGGTTTAGGAAAACTTTCATTTTTCTAGGAAATCGGGTCTGCCTGTTTTACTATTTTTGTTAATTCTGTTACTTTCATAAATGCAGTATGCATTATTGCGATTTTTGATATGACAATCTTTTTATTTTTTATTTTTAATGCAGGGTCCAGCCCAAGCACAGAATTTGAGGGACTCTCTTGCTGCTGCACAGACCGACATTGTGGTGAAGGTAGGTTTTATTGGAGTATTTTGAACCCTTCTACTTCCATAGCATGGAAATAGATTTCTTTTGCAGAACAACAAGTTATTATTTTTTCCAGATGATGAACTTGGGAAAATTAGGGGATTTACCTATTACTCTATCAGGTTATTCATAGGTTTGAGAAAGGGAACTACAGACTTGATTCTTTGAATCAACACCACTATAATTTGCCAGGTCTTTATAAATATTTGATATTAGTTTGGTGGACACTGTTCTTGGATGAGATGTCTAAACATAGCTGATATAAATAGAATTGAATTTCTTTGTCCTATGTAAACTTTCAATCATGATGAGGATCTGACCATTGGAATACAATCAATTCATGTAAATGTATTTGGTACTTGGGTATGGCAAAATACCTTATCTAGGGAGCTAGTTAACTGTGGTATTACCTTATATCTCTATCTGCGCATTTTCTGCTTCTTAGAGGCCATTTTCACTAGTCTACCAGCTTGATGTCTCTGGGACTCATGCATATACTTTTGCCTACTCTATTGCTAGATAAGTTAATGTGTCCTTATCATAAGGGTTTTAATTAATGATCATTTTTTCTTGCAGATTGGACTCAGGAAGGGGTCTCGTTCTTTTAATGAAGCACGTGCTGCTGGTTTTACTGAAGAAAATGGGACTCTAGGTGACATCTGGGAAACTGTTTCAGGCAGTGATCTGGTGCTGCTTTTGATTTCTGACGCAGCACAGGTTACTAAACTGTCTTTTGCATTTTTTCTTTCTTCCATTTATCTGTATTTTGTTACACTAAAAAATTCACACTTCTGCACCCAAAAAGGCTTTTACTTTCAGCACTTTCTGGCCAGCTTAATCCTATATTTTGAATTGTAGCATTTTTTGAATGGAAGATGGCAGATTCCCATTATTCGTGGCATTCTAAATTGTGGCATTATATAATCATATCATTTAATTGTGCTACTCAGTATAGGTGTTCTTCGGGCTCGGGTTGAACCCGACCAACCTGAGTCCCTAACCTGAACCCGACCCCGACCTGAACTGGGTTTGGGACGGGTTGAATTCGACAGGGAAAAATCCCAACCTAAACCCGCCCACGAGTCGGGTTGGGTCGGGTTCAACCCGCCCAAGTTGCACCCCTACTAAAAAATTCACACTTCTGCACCCATAAAGGCTTTTACTTTCAGCACTCTCTGGCCAGCTTAATCCTATATTTTGAATTGTAGCATTTTTTGAATGGAAGATGGCAGATTCCCATTATTCGTGGCATTCTAAATTGTGGCATTATATAATCATATAATCATTTAATTGTGCTACTCAGTATAAGGACTTCTCTGTAGTTGTGGCATTAACAGTGAACTAGAATGTTCAGTACTGATTTTCTTATGCATCTTAACATTTCCATGTTCACTAAAAAAAAGATTTGGCCAATGTAGCCATATGTCTTTAATTAATAAAAAATGGTTGGCTGCTAGTTTTTCCAAATTAATGCATGCATGGTATGGTGTGATTGCCTGGATATGAATGTAATACGATGTTTGTGTGTATTGCTATCTGAACATTTGATCTTCACTTTTTCCCCATAATTACTAATACATAAAAGGTTTTATTTACCTGAATATTTATTGCAGGCGGACAATTATGAGAAAATATTTTCCCACATGAAACCGAACAGCATCCTTGGGCTGTCACATGGCTTTCTCCTCGGGCATTTGCAGTCTCTTGGCCTTGATTTTCCCAAGAACATTAGCGTGATTGCTGTGTGTCCCAAGGGTATGGGTCCCTCTGTGAGGAGACTGTATGTTCAGGGTAAAGATATAAATGGTGCGGGTATCAATTCCAGTTTTGCAGTTCACCAGGTGAGTTTTTCATATATAAAAGCTGCTGAGATTTTGCTAGCTTTTTCATAGTTATGTCTTCTTTCTTTTACAGATTTTTATTTTGACTTCCATCATGTCCTTTTAGTTAACATTTACATTTTTCCCCTTCTCAGTGAAGTCATCATTTTGGTTTTCAACTTAAGATTTTTCATTTCTATTAATTTCATATTTCGCTTTTTTATCCAACAAATAGTAGTCTGAATCAGTCTACATATTCTTCTATTTCTCTTGTCATGC
The DNA here is from genome assembly GCA_030737845.1 of Acorus calamus. NCBI lineage: Eukaryota > Viridiplantae > Streptophyta > Magnoliopsida > Acorales > Acoraceae > Acorus > Acorus calamus. Next base: position 21,631,644 of record CM060871.1, read on the forward strand.
AGGATGTTGATGGCAGAGCTACAGATGTTGCTCTGGGATGGTCTGTTGCTCTAGGGTCTCCATTTACATTTGCCACTACATTGGAGCAGGAATACAAGAGTGACATCTTTGGGGAGCGAGGTGAATATAATCACATTTTGGCACTTTTTTTTTGGACTTCATATGAATGTGCTGGCATCTAATTGAACGAATTGAACTTAAGGAATTTTACTTGGAGCCGTCCATGGAATAGTTGAAGCTCTATTCAGAAGGTACACCGAGAATGGAATGGATGAAGAGCTGGCTTACAAGAACACGGTGGAGTGCATAACAGGAATAATTTCAAAGACCATTTCGACAAAGGTCGACTGTTGTGGATTGGTGTTCATTTTGTTTTACTTGGCCCTCTGTTTCGCGACTGAAGTCACTGTGCCCATTGGTATTCTGTTTCTTTCAGGGAATGCTATCTGTATACAACTCTTTGTCTGAGGATGGCAAAAAGGAATTCCAGGCGGCATACAGTGCATCGTATTACCCTTGCATGGATATCTTATACGAGTGCTATGAAGATGTTGCCACTGGTAGTGAAATCCGAAGCGTTGTTCTGGCTGGGCGGCGCTTCCAAGTTAGTGCCCCTTTTTTCTTATCATACAATATATTCATCTATTTTCTGCTCACTAATTTTCAACTTCACACATTGAATTCCAATTTCTTTGCGACATTTCACTCAATATATCCAAGATGAAATAATATCAAAATCTCCATTTCATTCACCATAAAGTGGAAGCAAATAACCTGTAATCTCTTCATCATCAGGAAAAGGAGGGTCTACCAGCTTTCCCGATGGGAAAAATAGATCAAACACGGATGTGGAAAGTTGGCGAGCAAGTTCGTGAAAAGCGTCCGGAGGGCGACTTGGGTCCCCTGCATCCCTTCACAGCAGGTGTCTTTGTAGCTTTAATGATGGCTCAGGTTAGATAGAACTCCCATCCAATTTCCCAATCTAGTCAAAATTCTTTGTTTCAATGATCACTAGGTTGAATTTCCATATATGTGTAATGTGTAGATTGAGGTTCTAAGGAAGAAGGGACATTCATACTCAGAGATCATCAATGAGAGCGTGATCGAATCAGTGGATTCTCTGAACCCTTTCATGCATGCCCGAGGTGTCTCATTCATGGTCGATAACTGCTCCACAACAGCCCGGCTTGGATCCAGGAAGTGGGCGCCACGGTTCGATTACATCCTCACCCAACAGGCTCTCGTGGCGGTTGACAAGGCTGCCCCGATCAACCATGACCTCCTGAGCAACTTCTTGTCCGATCCGGTCCACGGAGCCATTGAAGTGTGCGCGCAGTTGCGGCCGACTGTTGACATTTCGGTGCCCCAAGATGCGGATTTCGTGCGCCCTGAGCTGCGCCAGTCCAGTTAGGTTTTTTGTGAGTTTGCAGGGGGGAGTGATTAGAAGAGGGTTTAAGTATCACGTTGCCGATGGTCTGTTGTGACTGTGTTTTATGAAACTTAGAACTGTTGAGTGGTAATGTTATTGCTTTAGCATCTATTTCTGAATAAAATTTTGCACTAGATATTTTGGCATGGATGAAATATTGCGTTGCAATAGTTATTTATGATGAGCTGTGGATTGTTATTTATCTCTCTTTAAATTTTATCTTGTGCAAAAGGAACTTTTGATGGGTCAAATGATTTGGGTAACTGCAGGAAGACAATGTTACATAACCAACATGTAAGATTCAAAGTCTGTATTGGGTGTTAAAAGCTGAAGTGGTTTATTTCATACATTCTAACATCAGATTTGCATGAAATTGGATGGTGGTGTTTGTGAGTAGATTTCAGGTTGAGGATAAACTTGGGAAAAATGTTTATGATGTAGCTACCATTTGAGTGGATTAGATTATCAATTTGTGGATTTTTTTTTAAGAAAATGTTTTAGACAGACCCATTTACTGCCCTGCATGCAGTTCACACTGGTTTTGGTTTTTAAAAAAATACACCTCTATATAAGTTTTTAAATTTTTTGAATGAGGTATGTATCTTGTCTGGTCAAGTTTTTGGTTTCTTGATCAATTTCTATCTGTCAATCTCTTCCCAGATGAAATTTCCAGGTAAAAACCAAAAAAATAAAGAAAGAAAAAAAACACACTGAAAACAAATGTGCTTCTCTCCCGTTGGTGGTGAACATGCTTCGAAGACACTGCTGTTTGAATTCTCCCACAGAAAGAATTCTTTACTATATATCCATAGAGTTTGACATCTCCACATCATTGAATTCAGATTACCATAAAACAACAAAAAATGTACTGACCTCATATAGATAAACATAATATATCATGAAAAGTTGAAAACTAGATCCCCCTGAAATTAAAAATCTGTGACCAACTGCTCAAAATGTACGAATAGATTCATCTTGTTTTATAAAACTCATACAACCACACACATGAAACTTCTTGGCCACTCACTGATGTTGAAGTCCACTCGTTTTTATGTTTTATTAACTATTGAAAAATTAAGAAACTACCAAGTCTACCATATGTTTGCTTAAGGAGGTGGGTTGTCGGTTTTGAAGTTCATTGTATGTAGACAATTGAAGAGTCAGTCCACACAAAATTTGATGTTCGGACATCAATGGTCAACACTCCATGCAAACATGTATCGATTTGTGACATTGAAGTCCTCGAGGGGGTCATATGTAAAAGACCACGGGCTATCGAGACCACATGAATATCTGGGGAATAAATTAGATTGTACTTGCCTAACATGCAAGCGTGATAATGCAATTCTGAATTCCGAAATTGCCCCTACATGGAAAGTCAAGTTACCTTCCCAAACTGCACCATATTCACTAATTGACCAATGTACCCTTCACCTTTTTCTGTGAAATGATAAAAATACCCCCAAAATTTTCTGAACATCAAATCCAATGCCAAGCCTTGAATTACAAATATGCCCCTTAAAAGCTAAACAGCAAAAAATAGTCTCATGCAGAAAGAAATGGTTCCTTCGTAAGGAAAGAATTTGAAGTCACAACTATCACCAATTTCTAATTTTGAAGTGAAATTTATAGCTGGCTTAAAATAAAAATGGTCACTAAATTAGTCTAATTTTGAAAAATATTGCACTGAGGACTCTAATGCCACCTAGCATTCATTTATTTAGTAATTCACTAATATATTAAATTTGTAATGAAGAAAATCTAATGAAGAAATTAATTAAGTAAAATAAAACTCACATGAATTAGACTAGAAGAGGTGATTTTAGGAGGCATCTCCATAGTCACAATAAAAATCTATTGGTGTGTATTGCGACTATTTTATTAAATGGACTAAAATAATAAATCAAAATACAATATAGAGACAGGATTAACCCTAAAGAGTAGTTGGGTTAGACTGAGACTTCTATATTTACAAATTGTTTGGTGATTACTAACATAATTTTTTGTGTTTTATTTCCTCATGCTTTGTATTTCTTTCACTTTCCCCCTTGGACTTGCTCTTCGGAGTAAGGTCGCTTAGACTTATGTAAACAATTCCAGCTTATATATAAGTCTATCATAGGTTTTTTTTTTTTTTTTGAATTTTTTAAAAATTAACAAATAAATATGACTTCCTTGTATCCATGATTACGCGACAACTATTTGAATTTTTTTCTATTTCATGCAATCTTATTATTATGGTTATATATTAAGGTGTTAGTTTTTATTTTATGATCAAACCTTCTTTAGATGAAAATAAACTAATATTATTATTTCAGATTCTTCTAGACTTGTATTATTTTCTATAATTTATTTAATCTTATAAATGGTTTATGTCATATCAACTAGCGTCACAAGAGACTTGCATATCAAATCATTTTTTTCACATTTTTATTTTTGATCTACATCATATTCATAATTTATCTCTAATTTATTCATGATTAACCAAACAACAAAAATTTCATTACTCTATATTTCAACAAGAATAGTTAAAACACAAAAAAATAAAAAATAACTTATTCCTTGTCCCTGAGTTTGGGGTGCGAGATAGGTTTATTCACATTTGATAGCTATACCAGGATAAATAACAATCCATGCATAATAGACAAATTTTTGTTTGATTGTCATTTCTGTTATTCTGATTAAGAAATATAAAAATATTTTTTTGTTGTTTAGTTTATTTTGGATAAAGTGATGATAAGTGGTGAATAAGGGTTTATAATTTTTAATTGATAATTATACATTTGCATTGATTGTTTGTATTTAAAAATTAAGTGTAAAAGATGTGTATGTTTGTGTGATATGATATATGTGACTGTTTTTATAATGTGTGTGAGAGTGGTAGGTGAAATAATTTTTAAAAATGACATAAAATAATATTTTTTTCTATTAACATAGATAAACATTGATAAACAATTTCAGCATTTTTTTAAAATAGTTATCATGTCTTATTCTAGCTTATCGAGGCTAATTATTAATTTTAGCAAAACAAATAGTTTTTTTTTTGTTATTCTCATGTATTTCCGTATTCTTTGCTTAAGTTCCACCCCCAATGGGGTTTGAGAGAGAGAGAGAGAGAGAAAGAGTGTGTTTTTTTAATTATAATTAAAATTCTAGATCATCTTCATTTTCTAGAAAAAGTAAAACAAAATCCTCCAACCCATATAAACAAACGCATCAAAATACTAGCTAATTTTTCCATCAATCTAAACATATATTTTTGAACTTATTCCAATTTATTACATCACTAATCCTCTATCTAAACATAAGAATACATATATATTTTAAAACAGTTAAATCATCATTTTTTAATGAAAAAGTAAAACAAAATCCTCCAATCAGATATAAAAAAATGTTAAACTCAACTATTTTTATCAATAAAAACTTATGCTACATATATTTTTATTTTTTAAAATCATAAACATAATTAATGATATATATATATATATATATAATAATGATATGGTGCGATCCGTGCGAACCACACATATACCTCACTTATTGAGGTATATGCGTCGATAGAGAAATCATATCAACTCATCGAAACATATACATCATTTATCGACGCATGTACACTTTTAAGGGGTGTATATACGTGGTTCGCACGGACCGCATATTATTACTCAACGATATATATATATATATATATATATATATAGGGATATGATTAGGTGTGGTCCGTGCGAACTGCGTATATATATCCTTTATCAAGGTATATGCGTCGATAAAGAAAGTATATCAATTTATTGAAACATATATCTGATTGGGCTATATGCTTTCTTTATCGACGCATATACACTTTTAAGGGGTGTATATACATAGTTCACAAAGACCGTACGGATGACATATTAACATTTCGCTATACATACATACTTTAATAAAAAATTAATATAAAAAGCTGAGTGTAACTTTTTTTTTTTTTTTTTGCTTGGCAGCTGAGTGTAACTTCGCCCACATTAAAACTGAGTGTAACACTGTAACTTCGCCCACTCAGCAATGTGGGCGAAGCTGAGTGTAACTTCGCCCACATTAAAACTGTTAGATCATCTTCATTTTCTATATATAAAAAAGGTAAAAACAAAATCCTCCACCCCATATAAACAAACGCCACCACCTTTCCCCCATACAAAAATCCCCCCTCCCACCCCACACATCACACCACACACCCCCCACCGGTCACAGCCCGTCAACCCCACCCCCACCCCCACATCCCCAACCCATTCCCTATATAAACCCACCCCCCCCCCTCCCCTGTCAAAATCCAAAAAACCCCCTCCCCCACACAAAATGGAACCCTCACCCTCACAACCCGCCACAATCCGCGGCCTCCGCCTCCTCCACCAACAATACTCCGCCCTAAATCTAAAGAACCTCCTCCTGACATGGCGGCACAAGCGATCCGCGGCACTCCAGCTCCTCTCCTCCCTCTTCTTCCTCTTCCTCATCTTCTGCATCCAGAAGGCCACCCAGTCCAGATTCTCCTCCACCACCCGCTACAAGAACGTCGTCGACCCCGACCCACTCGTCTCCCCCCCGATCCCACCCTGCGAGGACAAGTTCTTCGTCCGGACGCCCTGCATCGACTTCGCCTGGTCCGGGAACGCCAGTCGGAGGGTCGGGGGGATCGTGTCGAAGATCATGCTGAACAATCCTGGCCGTCCGATTCCGCCCGAGAAGGTCAGTCACGCGTTTTTTTTTTTTTTTTGGGTTTCGGTTATCGTGCGCGTCCGTTTTTTTTTTTTTTTTGGGTTTTGATATGGTTACGCTTGGTTTCTGTTGGCGTCCTCCCCGGTTGAGCTGTTTTTTTTTTAAAATTGATTTTGAAGTGTTTTTACATAGATGCCCCTACAAGATATATTATTTATATAATAATATTAAGCATACCCTTATTATTTTTATAATTATTACAAGCGTATCTCCGGAACCTCTTTCTGGAGGGGTATATGTGAGATATAAATTATTTATTATTTTAAATGTTGTCACACTGTCTGTTTTTGTGTTTCATTTTTGAATAATGGTGCATCCGGTCCGTTTTTCAGCCTTAAATTCAGTGTGTTTTGAATTTTTTTAAAAACAGTGTGCTTTATCTAATAAGATACGAGTTTTATTTTTTATAATAAAATATATATTTCAAATTGTATATCCATAGAAAATGTAATTTTTTTTTATGGAAGTATATACCTCACTGAGATGATTATATACTCTGATAATTTTTTGTTTGACCCATGGGACTAGAAATGAGGGCTGAAATAAAAACTGTTCGTAACAATACTCTTCATTTTTATAATTGGAAAAAATATATATTTCATTCAATTGTGGATGCTAGAAAACATGATTTTGTTGAGGTATGTATTTTATTTTAACTGCAAAATGAATTGCAAAATAAATTGGGTATAACCTGGGCGTGTGAATCCAAATTAACTTGATTTTTGGGTGGGTTTAAGTTGGGGTTTTAGCATTCAGATTTTAATCCAAACCTAAATCCGAGCAAACTGAATCTAATTCGGGTTGGGTATGAGTTGATATTTGGGCAACCCGAATTTGAAGCAGTGACGTTCTAAATCTCTTTTACAGATCAAATTTTTTTGATAAAAGACATTAGCATAATAAGTCACGTGCATTACACGTGCTCCCCTGTTCATACCGACTACTAACTGTTTTTTTCTGTGTTTGAATAACGCGGGAAGTGTCGTTTGCCTCTTTATTATCTATTCTCACGTACTTTGGGCAGGTCAAATCATTCAGCACACCGGATGAAGTGGATGCGTGGCTCGAGAGCAACCCGATGCGGTGCCCCGGCGCCCTGCATTTCGTGGAAAGGAACTCGACTGTCATAAGCTATGGGATTCAAACAAATTCCACACCTGTGGCTAAGAGGGGGAACTATGAGGACCCCACGTTCAAGTTCCAGGTCCCCCTGCAGATCGCGGCCGAGCGGGAGATTGCAAGGTCTCTTCTTGGAGGTAAACCTCAAATTGGTGACAAATTGGACTCTTAGATTCCTTGGGTGTTGTTACACACAGCTCTGTTTACATCTCCACAGAAAGTCCTCATGTACCTCGATTGTTGTCCAACAACATATATATCTCATTGGAAAATTTTTCACTTTTCCTAAAAATGGGTACAATAAATTAGAGTATAAAAAACACTTCATTTTGTATAAAAGCATATGCTTGTGGTATACTATTTTTACAAAAATCAAAATGTTTGCGGACTGGAGTTTTAAATGGGGCTGTGTCTATTATTTTCCTTCTTTTGATGTTTTGGGTTTTGTTTTTGTGTGAGCAGATCCGAATTTCAGCTGGGTTGTGGGGCTGAAAGAATTTGCGCACCCTGCTGTGGATACCTTCTCAGCTGTGGGGACAGCAGGGCCGACATTCTTCCTCGCGATCGCCATGTTTGGTTTTGTGTTTCAAGTCAGTTCTTTGATTACAGAGAAGGAACTTAAACTTCGACAGGTATTGGTTGTCTTCTAGTTTTCGTGGCACAAATTTTATGTGATTTCAGTTTTCTCTTTTTTATTATACTTTTTTATATATATATGTATGTTTATATGGAACCTGAAATGGTGTGCTTGGAATTTGCAGGCAATGTCTATAATGGGGCTTTATGATACTGCGTATTGGATGTCATGGCTTACTTGGGAGGCTTTTCTGACACTTTTGTCATCACTGTTCTCATTACTTTTTGGAATGATGTTTCAATTTGACTTCTTCTTGAATAATAATTTTGGAGTTCTATTCCTAGTGTTCTTCCTTTTTCAATTTAATATGGTAAGAAGTCACTTGATGGCCATGGTTCTTTTTGTTTATTTTGGTTTATTCTGAACTTGAAGAAACAAATAGCTTAGCATTTTCTTTTTATGATCCCTGCATATAACTAGGATTGTATCTTTGCAGATTGGTTTTGCATTTATGATATCCACTTTCATTAGCAAATCCTCCTCTGCTACTACTGTAGGCTTTTCTGTCTTCATCATTGGCTTCTTGACTCAGGTGTGAATATAAAACTACGATCTAGAATACCTGCAACATATGTGGACCACAATAATAGTTTGCTTGCTATTGCAGCTCGTTACGACTTTTGGATTCCCCTATGATTCCAGCTTTTCTAAGAAATACCGTATCATATGGTCTTTCTTTCCCCCTAATCTTCTTGCACAAGCTTTGAAATTACTTGGAGATGCAACAGCCACTTCTGAGGACCCAGGAATTAGCTGGCGCGGGCGTAAGGAGTGTCCACCAGCTGATTCTGAATGTGTTATAACAATTGTATGTCCAATCTGACACCCAAAACTTTATAATCGATTTTTGTATAATGATTTTGAAGAAAAGGAACAATGCGTCTATGTTTAATATATATAATCTTTCAAGTTCCATGGCTGATTCCATTGGTTTGCGACATTTTTCTGCAGGATGACATTTATAAATGGCTCATCTCAACATTCTTTTTATGGTTTTTTCTTGCTATCTACCTAGACAATATAATTCCAAACTCATATGGTGTGAGGAAACCGGTTTTCTACTTTCTTAAGCCTTCATATTGGACCGGGAAAGGTGGAAACAGAGTGGAAGGTATATTGAGCCTGTGTGAGGTAGAATCTTTCATAATCTTTTTTTATCTCGAACAAATAACTCATTGACCTTCGACCTTTTGTTTTCTCAGAAGGTGGCATCTGTAGTTGCATAGGTTCAATTCCACCATTAGATGATGTTCCTCCAGATGACGAAGACGTTTTTGCGGAGGAAACAGTTGTAAAACGGCAAGCAACTGAAAATATGCTCGATCCTAGCATTGCAGTTCAGATTCGTGGAGTCACAAAAACATACCCTGGCACAACGAAGATGGTGGGTTGTTGTAAGTGCAAGAAATCTGCAGCCTACCATGCTGTGAGAGTAAGTGAAAAAAAAACTTTTATTTTCTCATATGATGATGAAATGTTGGCTGTATCGTTAAAAGTGGATAATATTATAGATGGTATTCAATAGGATACGCTGTTTAATTATAAATATAAGAAATGCATTTGAAAAAAAAAAAAAAGATAGCAGAAGAACCCAACCGACAGGGTAACTTCTACCCCCTTCACCCTCCAACAGCCGTTACCACCAATTCTGGGATTGTCAACTCTGGTTAAATGCTGGATAGCCTCCTCCTCCATGTTTAATGTATTAGATTGGTAGCATCACAGAATCCCACTGATCATGCACCTATTTCTCTCAGAAGCCTCCAATGCTCATTGCTATTGTAGGGCATATGGACAATTATTGTTAACCATTGCTTCCATCCTGTGTAACTCATTGCTTTTATGGGGTAAACCAACTACTACATTTAATCATAGCTTCCTTCCAATTAATTCTATTCAATTGTAGCTAAATGATGAAATTCTACTTACCATTAATCCTGTACTTGAAAAGGAACTCTATGTATTAATATTTAGCTAGCTGTTAATCGCTCTCCTATCTTTTATTTAGTAATTCAATTTTATTGGCGACAAGAGGTTCCACCATGGCCTTCCTTGATCTTTCTGCCCACCATAGGAGCCTCCAGTTTCTAATAATTTTGTCTATTTGTGTGTCTTTAAACTTCTTGAAATGCTGCAACTAGTTCCTTATGAGCTAAACTATCATGTTAATCTACTTTGCCCTGTCCATCCCCTTGAAGCATTTTTTTTCTGCCTTTTACCTGCTAAATGTCCAGGAACATTGCCACCACGACCAACCCCGCATGATCCATATTATGTGCTTTACTCTTTTGTTCCATCCATCCTTCAAAGAATTCCTTGCTTCTATGCTTGCATGAAACCAAGGAGTAGACCTCGTATTTCCTATGCAATAAGATGGTATGGAAGAATAAATATATTAGGGATTTCTCAATAATATTAACCTGACACCATATTAACTTTATCATTTTTTTCCCAGATTGACTTACACTTCTTGTCCTGATGCCGTGATCTCACTTCGATAATTCAATTGTATTTTGAAACGACTTTTTTTCCCATTTTATGCGAGAAGATTATTTGTTTGGACAAACATATGTTACTATGTTAGGAAATCAATTAACCTTTATGATGTGGATCATAGTTTCTTAAACATGAACATGGTCTAAGACTAATACACGTGGAATCCTTCCACAAATTCTATTTGGGAAAAAGAGTGTTTCGAGGATTATACTCTGAAATAGTATCACTATAGATCTAATATATGCTCAATGCAAATTCATTTAGAATTATTTCCTGATTGCCCTATCAAGTGTTTCCAGTAAATAAACAACTGTGGTAAACGAATTTCAGGGTATATGGGTGAATCTTGCAAAGGATCAATTATTTTGCCTTCTTGGACCTAATGGAGCTGGAAAAACTACTCTTATTAATTGTTTGACTGGAATTACTCCTGTCACAGGGGGAGATGGTAATAATATTTGTTCCATGTTATTCTTTTGCATTCATCAAGGTTCATTTTTAGACAGAGGAATGTTTTTGCAACGCAAGCTAAGAGTGTTCTTATTGGCAGCACTGATGTATGGATATTCAATCCGAAGTTCTGTTGGGATGTCAAATATTCGTAGAATGATAGGAGTCTGTCCTCAGGTATTTTTCATTTTTCAAATAATAATGATCTTATTTATATATCCGCCAATTGTTATTTAGATAATAGAAATAGATCTCTCACTAGATCTTGTAACAGTTTGACATTTTGTGGGAAGCTCTATCAGCGAAAGAGCACTTGCATCTCTTTGCCAGTATAAAAGGCTTGACTCCAGATTCAATCAACTCGGTAAGCATTACACATCCTATTAACTCAGTGTGTCAACATTTTGGGAACTCATTTATGAGGTTTGCCAGGGTCATAAACAGGGAGTCTTTACTACCAGCACTCTTAATTAACTGCAATGTGCAAAACCACTCTTTTATGAGCAATGCAGGTGGCTGCAAAATCATTAGCTGAAGTAAAACTCACAGAGGCAGCCAAGATGAGGGCCGGTAGCTACAGTGGAGGAATGAAACGTCGGCTCAGTGTTGCAATTGCTCTTATAGGGGATCCAAAGTTGGTTTTCTTGGATGAACCAGTATGTGAATGCTAAAAATCATTCTTTCAACATTGATTTTCCTTTAACCATTCTTAAGCATTGTTGATTGAATTTCGTGGATGCTAATTTTTATTTACAGACAACTGGTATGGATCCCATTACTCGAAGGCATGTGTGGGACATCATTGAGGATGCGAAGAAAGGACGGGCGATTATTTTGACCACCCATTCAATGGAGGAAGCAGACATTTTAAGTGACCGCATAGCTATTATGGCGAAGGGAAAACTTCGTTGCATTGGGACCTCTATCAGGTTGAAATCAAAATTTGGAACAGGTTATATAACCAATGTAAGTTTTCTGGGGAACACTCCTGGACAAACTCCCAACAACTACAGTAATGGAATCCCAAATGAGCCTCATCTTGAACCTGTGAAGGAATTTTTCAAAAATGTATGTTGAGTTTTTTATTCAAAATTCTCATGATGCTTGAAATCCCAAAATGGTTGTGGTTTCTGACTGAAGTTGAAGTTTACAGCGTCTTGGTGTTGTACCCAAAGAGGAAAACAAGGCCTTCCTGACTTTTGTCATCCCTCATGAAAAAGAGGGATTACTGACAGTAAGTACTTGATCTTTAGATATTTAATAATTTATTTATATGTTAGAAGAATAGGCTGTAGCGTGCCTTTTGTGGGTGGAAAATTTGTGTTAGAAGAATAGTCTGATTTCTTTTTTTGGGGGGATTGGTAGACCTCTCTTCTACCAGCCCTATGTTTGTATTTTGAATTGGGCATGCCAAATTAATATAATTTAGGCAAATGCCTACCATTTTATTAAAAAAAAATAATAATAATAATAAAAAATTATATGTTATGGTATGTTCATTCATGTCTTAGTAAAACTGTATAACAAAGCTTTGCTTTTTGTTTGATGCCAAAGGAATTCTTTGCTGAGCTCCAAGACAGAGAAAGAGAACTCGGGATCTCAGATATACAGCTGGGTCTCACAACCCTTGAGGAAGTGTTCCTAAACATTGCAAGACAGGCAGAGCTGGAAAATGCATCTACTGAAGGGAGCTTGGTGACTTTGGACTTGTTATCTGGCAATTCCATTCAGGTAAGATAAATGGATTCATTGAGTTACTAAGTTTCCATAGTTTCATGGTAACATGGTATCAATAACAAATTGAATGACCATGTTTTTCTGTGCTTTTTTTTGTGTGTCTTCATATTTCCTTATATTGCCAATATTATGTTTACAGTCCTAAGCAGTCTTTAAAATGAAAACTCTCTACCTATGTGATGATAAAAAAAAGTGTGGATATATTGTACTGTACTCTCCCACTCACATAACTATGTTTTTTTTGGGGTAGCTTTCTAGACTTTGACTCTATCAAAAGATTCAGGAATTGTTCAATCTAAACTATTTGCTGTGGATAAGTATTCACGATCTCTCCGGTTCATGTGTTTTATATACAACTCTTATGACATAAATATCTATTATTCAAGTGTGAAACATTTTTTAAAGTAAATTATGCTTACTGGTGTATGCTACTTGTCTGTTATGCACTATCATAAATTAAATGTTTGCATTATTTATTTCAAGATACCACATTCTTTGGGTGTCCAGTAGCATCAAAAAGGATAATAATTCAGATTAACAAAAAACAACAAAATTATACTTCATTAGATATCAATAAAATCTAGAAACATTTTAACACCTGAGGGCTTGTAATCGTTCCTTTTTCTTGTGAGATTATGTATCAAGATACTGATTATACCTCTTCACGAGCTGAATTTTATTCTTATGATAATCGTGCAGATACCAAGAGGAGCCAGATTCATTGGAATCCCTGGAACTGAATCTGCGGAGAACCCAAGGGGGCTTATGGTTGAGGTATACTGGGAACAGGATGATAGTGGTTCACTATGCATATCTGGACACTCACCTGAAACTCCAATACCCCCCAACATCCAATTGCAACCTCCATTGAACTCCGCTTCACGAAGAGGTTTCCTTGCTGGGAATGCCCTGGTTCTCGGGTTGGTGATTGATCCTCATAGCATGCAAACTCTGAATGGTAGATGATGGTCTCATGTGTACGTGTAACTTATGCAGGTATTACATACATTTCTTATATGGATATATTAGATTCAATACAAAGAATGGCTTTATAGTTCCCCTTTCATGTACTTTGGGTTGGTTTGATTATAGTCATATTATTCTATAAAGAGATAAAAGAAAAACATCATAATGATTACAGACTGAGTTCTTAAATTCTTGGTGAAGTGTTTGATGATCGTCGAATTCTCTATCAACCCACCAAGAGTTGGTTGGGTATTTGTTCATACACTTGTTATTGCAATAGTCATTAATGTAGATTGGCTTATTTCATCGCATCGTTTATGATATCTTGGACAATATCTAGGCAGCTCGCCTAGAAAAGGCGCAGACATGCATATGCAAAGGTTTTTTTTTTTTTTCACCTTTGTGGATAGACATATTAACCTTCCTAGCAGTTGGATGGAAATTTGGATCCCAGGCAATTTGATGTTGTATTGAATTTCCATGGGTGGTTTAACCTATTCTTTTGTGGGTGACTTGACATACCGATTATATATATATATATATATATATATATATATATATATACGAGGGCGATTACGTGCGGCGAACGGCAGGTGCGATGGCGACGTGGGCCGTTCGATCGCGGGTTCATCGCATCCAACGGTGTATATATATATATATCAGTTAAGCATGACTGGCAGTCTTTTATGATCTATTATCTACCACCCTACTAAGTGGTGGTCCTGTACTTGTTACAATTTTCTATGTGCAATCTGCACTTGCTCTATCTGTATGCGATGTGCAATCCACATTTTAAATATTTGAATATCAGATAATTTTTCATTTCTCGGTATGGATACAGAGTGTGTATGAATTAGTTTTTGGATAATTAACAAGCTTATTAATGGTATGAGAGTCACATTGGACGAGAGGTTGGGACTGGATCTGACAGTTTGAGTCCAAAGGTCGATCTGATATCACAATTTGCTTAGATTTCAGACCAGTTGAATAGTTTTTGAAACTGGAGCACCTATACATACACACAACATATACAAATATATATAGAGAGGAGACTTCAAAAGAAACTTCACCAGTTTGAACCTCTCCGGTTGTTTCATACAGAGAAACACACATTTTTGTACTATAACTATACAAAAAATCCAGCCTGAGACTCTTTTAGTATTGTGAAATATCATGCCGATCAGGCTGGCATGCTTGCATTTGTTTTTTCAAAGCATGTTCAGTCAATTTGGTAGGTTGTACTATTTAATATATAGTCTTACTCTATATGCATTTTTTTGTTTTTTTATTGAGGGAAAAGTTTAAATTGTATTCGATTTAAATTAAACCCATATAAAGTCCAAAGTTAAAGGAGAGGAGAGGAGAGGAGAACACAACTTTGATTTAGTCGGCAAGCATCTTCATTATCTGTGAAAGAAGTCAAAATATCAAACTACATTATTCTCTCTAAAAAAAAGGCAGAGGTGATAAAACAAAGTTCAAAAAATAGAAGAAGCTTAATAAAAAAGGGTGCGTCTATCCCCACCAAACGTTTCACTTATCCCACCAATCGAAAAAAAAAACCGGTGTTTGACTGTTCTCACAAATTCAGGTCGACCGAACTTGATAAAAAAATTGTTCTTATATTCTACATTTAAGAATAATTATTTATTCTCTCTACATTACAACTCAGACGTGGAGTGACACGAAGGATCCGGGGAGGATACACGTCATGAGATTATGTTTCCAAAAAAAATAAATTATAAACTTTAGTACAAATTCTGTTCGACCAAGTTCGGTCGCCCGAAACCTGAAATGATGACCAAGTTAGGTCGTCCAAAATATGAAATAACGACTAAGTTCGATCGTCGAAAATTTAAAATAACAACCAAGTTTGATCGACCTGGCCGAATCGACGGGGATAAAAAAAACACCGATTTTTTTTTTTTTTTTGTCGATTGATGGTTTAGAAAAAGCAATGGTGGGACTAGACGTGTCCAATAAAAAAAACCTCTGGACAACGGGCTAATAGACGAGGATCTACCTTCCTATGGCCAGAGGCCAAAATCTGCCACCACTTATTCGATGATGGAGAGCCGCACCCCTGAAAACTCACACTGTGTGCCCCGACAATAAAATGCCCCCAATTCGAAATGAAGCGCACCACCACCATCCCCGTCATATTCTCCATATAGACCCTTCTTGATTGCGAATCAGCCAAAGCCAAATTGTTTAGGTACCCACTGGAAAGAAGGTTCCGCATCCTTATAATCCATCAAATAATATGATAGATATATTAACAAATCCCCAAGAACAACCAACAAAATAATAAACTAAATAAAATATAATATAAATATATTCATTCTTTGATAACAATAGTTATCTAAAAATTATTTAAATATGCGTAAAAACTATAATTATTTTAAAATTTGATGAGATTTAATAAATATATAAAATAGATATTTTTACTATTATTAGTTAATTTGTCATAGAATTCCCGTTATATATAAAATTTATAAAATATATTATCTATTTAAAATATTAAAATAATCAATAATGTTTTCTAGAAATAATATATATTAAGAGTAGAAATAATGGGTAAGAATAAGAATGAGTTTTAATAAATCTGTAAAGTTTCCTTAAAAAAAAAAATTGAATCTGTAAAGTCTTCCTCCTCGTCGAGAAGAAACCCACTTCCCCGTCGCTCCGCCGCCTCCTGCTCCACCCCTCTCTCCGACTCCCTCACCGCCGCCGCTTCATCTCCTCCACTTCCGCCGCCCTCGTCCTCCTCATCTCCTCCGAAACCCTCCTCGCCCTCTTCATCGTGGCCATCCCCCTCATCTCCACCGCAGCGCGCCCCCCCCCCCCCCCGCCCCATCGCCCTCCACCACCACCCTTTCTTCGGCGAGATTCACAGCCGTCCCTTCCACCCCGTCCAAGATCTACCGCTCCCTCGACTGATCCGTGCGGGCTGTCCGATCGATCCTCCTCGACTGCCCCCTATTTGAAACCCTATCGAATCCACCCTCCACCAGCTCTCCGTCCTCCCCCCCTCCCCCTTCCACCACCAACCTTCATTCGATTGCGCCGCCGAGGAGGTCACCGTCGTGTCCTTGACTGAGCTCGATCCGGTGATCGCCGCGTGCGTTAACGGGCTCACGTCGTTGGAGTCAAAGCGTTCCACGGCGGCGAGGATCCACCTCCTCACAAGCACAGGTCAGACATGGCAATGGTGGTGGGGAGGGTTGGGATAGAACAATTGCAGGGAAGAAGAAGAAGAAACGAGAGAGAGAGAGAGAGAGGGGGGGGGGGGGGGATGGGGTGGGTTTCATAGAGAGGTTTCACATATATATATGAAGGGGTGAGCTTAATGATCGACAAAAATGAAAGGGGTGGGTTAGATAACGGGGTGAGTTTCCAATTAAGTGGTGTGGGTGTAACCTTACCCTTCTCCAATCCTAGATAGCAGAACTCATCTCGTGTAACCAGGTAATCTGCAAGTCTCATTCTTCTTTTCCACTTACAAACTATTCATGCACTTTGCCCCTGTTTAGATATGCGTTTAGGTATATTCCGCATTTGGAGAAAAAAGAAATTTCGGCATTTTGATAGATTCAAACACATTTTCTGTGTTTAATTTTTCAAACCACTCAATTACTTTTTCAAAAGTTCAGTTTGAAATTTTAACAATTCCAGTGTTTCAATCAGCCCATCTAAAAACAATGTTAAGCATACCTTAATTAATCAAGCTGTAAACATGTTATAGCTTTAATTTATAAATTATAAATTATAGCTTATCGATTATAGATATTAACTTTTTTTTATAAGTAATAAACATGTTTGTCGTAGTTGTTAAAATACATGAAATAAGCAGTAGTAGATGTTTATTAGATTAAATTGTAAAGCAACTTTTTACAGTATAACCGTCATAAATGCCCCTATTGTGAATGTATGGAAGATGAGAGAAAAGGAATGAAATGAAGGACACTTGTTATTAGTAGAAAAGTTAAAGGCATTATGTCTAAATTAATGAAGATTTAAAGCATTGCATAATGTATATATAAGCTTAGAAGCATCTTTTATCCAACTTTCATACTCTGAACTTTTTTAAGTTGTATTTATTTTAAATAATTCTAATTAATTTAAATAAACATGTAATGACTGCTTATTTTTTAAACTCTATGTGATAATCTCCAGTTTTATAAATTTTGACAAACATATACAAAGAGGATTATCAGCACTTACACGCGACATTTATTATAAATTGGTTTGTACTGGAAAAGCTAAGGCCGCCCTTGAAATATATGAATTGCCTTCCATCTCATACACAAGAAAGAGAAAAGGTATGCCATGATTTCTAGTTATTTTACAGATCTATCATGTTATTTTCAAGAATAAACCCTGAATTTTTAAAAAGTTCTTTTGAATTTCTTCATGGTGTATATATGTGTGTGTGTGACCAGATGTTTTGGTTTGAATGGATTGCTCAAAAAAGTTGTTAGGATTCACTTCTGAAGGTCCTCCACAACTTTGTCTCAATCAGTGCTTTCGCCATTGATTTGATGCCAATAAAATGTGCTATTTTGGATAAGTGATCTTGTTTATATTTTTTCTATTTAGTGTGCTTGTTTGATACCCCCTATAATTTGTATTGAAATATGAGATCTCCATGCAGAACTGCTAGAGGCAATGAATGCTTTCATTAGAAATTGATAGAGATGCTGAATTATCCCAATTCTGGTTTTTTTTTTTTTTTTGTTTAAATTGATAATTCATGAATGGCATGCCGGTCTACCAGATGAGCTTAGTGAACCAAAACGATTAAAACTTAATTTGCATAAACTATAATACAGGTATGTCAAAGAATAATGAATATATTTTCATATGAATGTATACACTCATATAAAAATATGCAGTTCTCATAGCTATTAGCATTTATTTTTTTCGGATTCATCTCCATATGTTGATTTCACCTTCTTCTCTTGCATCCATCCTCGGATGATTTAGATGAGCCTCCCAATCACTGTTTGTGACCCTCCGATTAGTCTATGATTTGTTTGATCGATCAGCTTTGAATTGGCTTTGATTGAGTATATCAAAACATGACTTTTACTAATCTCATGTGGTATAGTATAGATGAAGTTTTCATGAGCGTCAATCCGTCTTAATTTGCAGCCCCGTCTAGAGCTGTATATATTATGATAGCACAATGTATATTGCGCTATCATAATATATGGGTATATGGGTATATGATACAAAAATAGTGTCATTGTTTCAAGATGAAAAAAAAAAAAAAAATTGTATCTCAGTATATATTTCATTTCATATAACAAACATATACTTCAATGGGAGAGTTCTGATTTTTTTATTAAAAAAAGAAAAACAGTGGATTGTCAATGAGACTGTAATTGGGGCAGGAAATATCATTTTCTAGTTTACATTCATTTAAGGTTTTTCTGTTGGATTTTTAGTGTTATTTTAATCAGGTTCAAGTTTTGGTTCCATTTAGTTAGTATTTTTTTAAATAACGTTTCATGTGTTTATTAGTGCATTATGGGTTTATATACATTTTGACACTTTTTAAGTAATTCATCTTATGTATGTTTTCCATGGTTAAAGATATATGTAGTGATGTATTGGTTTTCACCTACGCATAGAGGTGTAAAACGGGCCGTGCCGTGCTGGCCCGGCCCGCTAGCCAACCGGGCCAACGGGCCGGCACGGGCCACAGGGGGCCGGGCACGTGCCACAGGGGGCCGGCCCAGCACGGCCCTCCGTGCCAGCCCGGCGGGCCAAACGGGCCGGGCCTATTGACGGGCCAACGGGCCGGCCCGTTTATAAATTTTTTTAAAAAAATTTTAAAGTTCAAATTTAATTCCATGTTTAATTTACTAGTTGATTTAAGTTAAAAAATAAAAGAAATACCATAAATTATTCAAAAAATAAAAAAAAGAATTTTTTATTTTTAAAAAATTCACAAATAGTCATTGATGGATAAAAATGAATTATACAATTCTTAAAAAATACATTGATAAATACAAAAAATATATAACATAAAAGATATTTAATACATCCCAACTAGTGACACCTATTAAAACTATCAATCACTTGTTTCCAAAAAATAAAACTAGGTCCGTTGGATGGAGGTAGGGCCCGCGGCACAAACCGTCCTAGCGGGCCGTTTCCGGCACGGCGGGCCTCAAACGGCACGCGGGCCGGGGGGCAGGCCCAGCCTGCGTCGGCACTTGGCCTCTTTAACGGGCCGTGCCGGGCCGGCCAGTAATTTCTGTGTTTGAAAATAAAATTAATAAAAAGCAAAAAAATAAAAAGAATTTTTATTTTTAAGTCCTGTAAATTATGATATTTAGTGGTTGGTCTAATAACGCCTATTTTGTTATGTGTCCCTCCGTTAAACGCCAATCTCAACATTGTTAGTTGGTAAAAAAAAAAAAAAAAATTTTAAGCCCGGTAAACTATGTTATTTCATAATGAGTTCTTCCATTTTTCATATTTCATTTTAAGTTTTTAATTTCAAATGTCTTTTTCATTATTAATCCTTAGACAAAATATCTATGTAATATTACAGGAATATAACATATTTATATTATTTATTTACTTTTTTACATTTAAGCTACTATTATTTATTTATGAGTGGCATCTAAATTTTTAAATTTAAAATTCTACACATTCAAAAATTTTAATTTGATATTTCTCAAATTTCAACTAAGAAAAATCATTTAAATCAAATTCAAAAATGAAAATATCTTGAAAATTTGTTTAGATAATCTTTCTTCTTCTGCTGCTTATGTAATCAATCCCAATTCTACAGAAAATGCTATAAGGTGTTATATGTAGTGTTGAATAACACTGAAATTGCCATTCAATACTTACAATACAAATGCAGTTTTATTTAAGATTTTTCATTCAAAATTTTGTATGCAAGTTCTAAATATCAAATACTTACAAAATCATATATATATAGAGTCGATGATAATACCTGCGACGAATGGCAGGGAACGTGCGGGAACGACGTCGTTCGTCCGATCGCGGGTCCATCGCATCGGACGGTCGATGTGAATCGCACGTCGACCGTCCGGATGCGATGGAACCCGTGATCGAAAGGCCCGTGGTCGTTCGCGCACGTTCCTGCATCGCGCACCGTATCATTCCTCTCTATATATATATATATATATATATATATATATATATATATATATATATATATATAGGGACGTGATTAGGTGCGGTCGGTGCGGCCGCGATCACGGGTCCATCGCATCCGACGGTCGGATGCGATTCACGTCGACCGTCAGATGCGATGGACCTGTGATCGGACGGCCCGTGATCGCGACTGCAACTAATCGTTTCAAAATATATATATATATATATATATATATATATATATATATATATATATATATATATATATATATATATATATATATATATGGAAATACTTACGTGCGGTCGTGCGGTCGTGCGCCCACGTTCGCGGGCCGTCCGATCATGGGTTCATCGCATCCAACGGTCGACGTGATTCGCCCCCGACCGTCCGATGCGATGGACCCGTGATCGACGGCCCGTGATCGTGGGCGCACCGACCGCACGACCGCACGTAATTGTTTCAATATATATATATATATATATATATATATATATATATATATATCCCTATATATATATATATAGGGAAGTGATTACATGCGGACGTGCGGCCCGTGCGCACGCGATCACGGGCCGTCGATCACGGGTCCATCGCATCGGACGGTCGGGTGCGATTCACATCGACCGTTGGATGCGATGGACCCGCGATCGGACGGCCCGCGATCGCGTGCGCACGACCGCACGTCCGCACGTAAGTATGTCACTATATATATATATATATATACACACGGAAAGCGATTACGGTGCGGGAATGCGGCGCGGGAACGATCATGCCGTCGATCACGGTCCATCGCGGACGGTGGGGGCGACATCTCGACCGTGGGCGATGGACGCGATCGAACGATCGACGTCGTTTCGATCGCACTGAATCACTCGACTATATATATATAGAGGAATGATACGGTGCATCGCGTGCGCGAACGACCACGGGCCGTCGATCACGGGTCCATCGCATCGGACGGTCGGGGGCGATTCATCTCGACCGTTGGATGCGATGGACCCGCGATCGGACGAACGACGTCGTTCCCGCAACCGCACGTCCCGCATATTATCCCGACTATATATATATATATATATATATATATATATATATATATATATACACAGTCGGGATCTTAGACGGACGCCCGCAACACCAATAACTGCGGACGTGCGGGTCCATCTAATCTAAGGCTCATATTCGATAAAAAAAAAGGTCCACCTTCATTTAAAACTAACCATACACATTTAACTAACCCATCTAACCTAACCAACCCTCCCATCTAACCTACCAACCCATCTAACCAAACCCATCCCATTCTCTCACCCTCCCCAAATCGAAATCCTGGCCTTCAACACAGCCCTCTTCGATTGACGGTCGCCTTCACCGATCGACGGCCTCCCGCACCTGCCGTTCGCCGCACGTGAATCGGCCCCCTATATATATATATATATTTAGTTTTCTCATTTAGGATTTTGCCTATTTTAACTAGTGCTTACGTGCGGTCGGTGCGATTTATAGTTTACCCGGTTTTTCCCCATCACGGGCCGTCGATAATGAAATGAATAGGACAATATATGAATTTGGGGGAATTGAGGTAAGAAATAAAATCGGGTCCATCGAGTTTGGTGATATTGCATCGATATTCTACATGACGGTTTTGAATGTTTGATGGTTTATTGAATTTGATGAAAATTTGAATTACGGGGGCGAATCACGTCGACCGTTGGATGCGATGAAGATGATGAAACCCGCGATCCATTTTATTACCTGGACGCCACTTACAAGCTATATTGCCGCACATTCCACATTTATATATACAATATTGATCGCCCATAGCAATCCTTCCAATCAAGTAACAATGCGCACGACCGCACGTCTTCAAGTATATATCATATATATATATATATACAGACCAATATATATATGTGTTGTGGCTGTTTATATATTGGTGGTTATATATAGAGGGAGCTATTCTTGTGTGTATATATATAAGCGTCTTTATATATTCAGATACCTTGTTTAACAATTGCTTCTCAGATCCACTAATACATTCAATATGTTGTATTACACTTCCAATTTACAAAGAGGGCAAAAACCATGAAAAAATGCGGTGACAGGTGCGGTCGGAGAGATTATTCATTTGCTCTCATGGGGTAAAAAAAAACTGAAAACGGAATGTGTAGATCTGAAGAAAAACAGAGCTCTTTTTTTTCCCAAAAAAATTAAATCTATATGAAAATTCATGGCAAGAGTTACGTCGATCATGATCGGGTCCATCGCATCCATTCCCAGGATAAAACGTTCTCTAATAAAAGTCGACCAGCAAAACCAAGTTTTCTTAACTAAGATATGGCACCACACTAGATTCACTAAAGTAGTGCATTTTATTGATTTGTCCCTCAAAAATATCACATAGTTGTCAATTGATCAATAACAAAGGGAAAAACGATTTCCTCACTAATAGATTATAATCAGATGTGACATAGGATTTCCCATTTAACATAAAAAAAGCAATTTTAAGATTTTATGTTCGTAAAAGAAAAAGTAATGTCATTTCATTGACAATGTATGACCATTAACATTTTATAACTGTCGCTAAAGTATAACACAAAACGCCTTTCACCGAGTTCCTTTCAAAGCAAAGCAAAGCAAAGCAAAGCACCTAAAGCAGTCCACCCACAAAAAAGTCGGCCTAGATTTACCAATCTCCTATATAAAAGATAAACACAATAAATATAAAGAAAGAGTATGCTCAAGCTTCTCATAAAGTATAACAAAGCAAAGCAGTAAAGCAGTTCCACCCACAAACTAAAAAGTATAACAGGCCTAGCAAAGCAAGAATAAAGCAGTACCCACCAACTATGTATAAAAAGTATAACAAGCCTATACCAATCTCCTATATTAAAAGGAAATGATATGAAAGAAAGAGTAGATTGCGTGCTATATTAAAAAAAATTAAAAACTTTGGCTACAATCAGTCAACTAAATCTGTGCGGCGTCGACCAGAGTAGTTTACAATACAACTCAATCTGGGCAGAATAATACAACCATTAAATTGTAAAAAAGTGTGGAGTTCGATTTTTTGGGATAAACACGAAAAATTCAAACAGGTCAATTTTTAAAAATTAAAATTGAAACATCGCATTCATACATTAAATAAAAATAAAAGAATAATAAATTACACATTCCTACCAATTAATAAACATTGGTCCATCCAACTTTTCCACATCCATGCATCAGACGGACCTCGGGGGCTCATTATAAATGAACTTCAAAATCCCTAAATGAGAAAACGACCGTTGGATCTACAAAACAAGCAAGAGAGTTTAGAACGAACCTCCAAGCGATCGCGAAGTGCGGGAGGCGCACGTCGACGTCGGGCTGTGTTGATCCGTGTTGAAGGCCGTCGGCACGGGCTTGACCGCACGACCGAGAGAGGGTGATAATGGGTTTTTGGTTTTTTTTGTTTTCGCATATTATCATCGACGTATATTTCCGCTATCTGTATATATATATATATATATATATATATATATATTTCCGTTAAATAATCACTTTTAATTTAACGATAAAGCATATCTTTCCAGTATTATCTACTTGATTATTCACGGAACGGATAGGGGCTAATAAAAATTAGTCTTTGATTGTCACTGGTGAAAGATGTTCCACACCTACCACTGGTCCCCAATTTCATAAACAAACACAAAGCATTGACCCCAAATTATTATTATTATGATTATTTTGTGTAGCTAGAGTTTAAACTATTGCATTGGTGACTATGAGCCCGTTTGGATGTGCGGTTGAATCGTCAGCTTTTTCAAATTTAAATCTTGTTGAAACCAAAAAAAAAAAATTTAAATCTTGTCAAATTTTGTTGATTTAATTTTTTTTTTATGATATAGAAACCAGAATGTATTAATCAAATTGCAAAAGGAAGGCAAATAGGACAGGTACTTCTTGATCATGAGTTCACAAGGTATCTCAAAGCAGCTGTAGTTGTAAAGGTTGATGATCACAAAAGAGGTTTTGTTTCCATTGGAAGGCCATTCGTCAAGGCAGCTCTTGAAGCAAATAAACTTTATTCCTATTTGGGTGAATTTGATTATGGACTGCATTCAACTCCGCATTTCTTCTCGCCGTGGATTCTTTGCTTCTTATTCGAGTAGAATAATGTTAGATACAGTTTCTTTTTCAGTTTTAATGTCACTCTACATGTGATATGATTTTTTTTTAATAGTATACCTCATCCAATTAATTGATTGAATGCATTTATAATAAATGTAAAAGATTTCTAACGATATTAATACCTCATTAATGTGAGAATATGACGCTAACGAAGCATATGGGACTAGAAAAATGATTGTGCATTGCTGGAAAAATGTCTCGGATCTGGTGTACTAAATTTGGATGGCTGAGATGAAGTCATTTAGGGTGGGCAGCTAATTGATTAAATCATCAAATTTGAAAAAGTCTGATAAGATTTATTGAGAGATTATAGAGATTAGTTTGTTAGGATTTGTTTCTATAAAATCTCATGTACAGAGAATTTGTAACTTGGCTTGACTTAGCACATTTGTGTTACGTAGAGGCCCTAATGGATGTTGAACAAGATAGTTAGAGAAAGACTCCAATGAAGGTTTGCATGTAAGTCTATAATTCTCAACTATTAGATGCTCTCGTATTTTGCATGTAGGCTTAGACTGAACCACATTAAGGGTGCGTTTGGTTGCGCGATTGCAAAACTGATTCTGCAGGAATCTGCGATTGCAAACCTGATTCTGCAGGAAGCTCACTTTCTCAGCTTTTTGAAATCGCAGCTTTTGGGCTCTATTTACCTGCAATCGCTGGGTTTAAAACTGCGATTACAAAACTGTTTGGTTGCACGATTACAAACGCAGCTTTCTGTAATCACAATCGCAGCGCAATCGCGCAACCAAACGCACCCTAAATATGTGTTGCTTTTTTATTTGTGTTTCCTTCAATCTCATATTTGCTGTATTTACTTCCGCTGTGCACACCGGTGAGGGATGCCCTTTGCGTTCCCATCACCAAAAACATAGGCTATCTCACTTCTCTCAGCGACAATGTCCGCTCTCTGGAGATGGAGATGGCCGACTTGATCGCCTCACATCGTGATGTGGTTGTGGACATTGAAAGGGAGGAGCGCGACGGACCGCAGAGGCGCACCGAGAGGGTCGATGTTTGGATGACGGATGTGGGGCGCGTCACAACTGATTTGGAGGACTTCCAGACCAAATACAAGGAGGGGAGACGTGGGTCCAAGTACAAGCTCAGCAAGAGAGCGGATCGATTGCTCAAACAAGTGCGTGAGTTGAGAAGCAACAAATCTGAATTCAACGGTCAATACACCAGAGAACTCCCCATCCCCAGCAAAAATGTTTGGTTACTGAGGAAGAAGATGCCCGAACTGATCAAGTCACAAGAGGACGTATTGAGAAGGGTCGAACAGTTAGAGGTGATTCAATTTTTTATTTTTACATTTTTGTTTCATTTTGTGCTACATTACATCAAATTTATTTCACTTGTAAATTATATTGATCACGTATTTCTAACATGAATTCCAGGGGATGGGTAGTCAAAGGCGCACTGATGAAGTTGTGAGGTGGTTAGACAGGGTTACGTCCCTCCAAGAAGATGCACGGGCGACTACAAGGTGAGAATTAGCTGCTTGAAGTCAGAGGAAGCATGGGCACTCTTTAAGAAGAGCGTTGGTGAGCTAATAATCAACTCAGATCCAGATATACATGTTCATGCAAAGGCAATGGCTAAAAAATAGTGGTGGATTGCCTCTCGCCCTCACCGTAATAGGGAGTGCAATGGCCAATAAAAAAAGAATCAAGGAATGGGAACACGCTGCATCTTCAATGGAGGAGTTGCGGACCGATAAGATAGAAGGTATGGAAGATGACTTGCTTTTGTTTTAAAGATTAGTTATGACAGTTTGCCTAATGATACTATCAGAGAGTGCTTCTTGTATTGTTGCTTATATCCAGAAGATTACAAAATTATGAAGGAAGAACTTGTGGATAAATGGATCGGGAGGGATTCTTTGATGGTGAGTACTATGATGACATCGATAAAGCACGTGGAGAAGGGCATTCTATCATAGGGATACTGAAGATTGCACACCTATTAGAGACCGGTCATTCTAGTGACTTTGATGTGAGAATGCATGATGTGATTCGGGAAATGGCCTTGTGGATATCAAGTAAGAGGAAGGATAATAAATTTCTGGTACGTGCAGGTATTGGTTTGATAGAAGCACCTGAATCGGAAAATGGAGCGGTAATAAAAGAATATCGTTGATGGATAACAACATCAAGGACCTGTCATGTCTGATCCCTGATTGTCCTAATCTGTCGACCTTGTTTCTCCAAAATAATTACTATTTGTCTGGTAATGTCACAAGTGTATTTTTCCAATCCATGACTAACCTTCGAATTTTGGATTTGTCAAGGACGGATATCAAATCATTGCCTAAAGAGTTGGGTAGGTTGATTGGACTGAGGAATCTCAATCTAGAAGGTACAGGTAGGCTTGAAAGCATCCCCAAGGGGGCCATCTCGACTCTCGGGAAGTTAAAGTTGTTGAATTTGCGATACTCAAATTATTTCATAGGTAATGGTTCCACAAACGTCGAGAATTCCCTCTGTGATACTGAAGTTAGCCTACAAGATCTGGATGCCCTCAAGAGCTTGCAGGAAGTTGCTCTGGATCTGAAATCAATTGATGTTTATCGTCAGTTTATAAGCTTGACAAAGTTGCCAAGAATCACGAGTGCCCTGGTTTTATCTAATTCCAACCGTTGGGGAACACTACATCTCTCATCCACTCTATCGAAAATGGACTGCCTTATGTCACTTGAGTTCATTTATTGTGAAGGGTTGAACGAAATGATAATTAGTGGAGGGGAAAATGGTCCTCTGCTTCCAAAGCTCCGCATACTTGAACTCGACAGCCTTCTTGACCTAAGGAAGATAACATGTGGCTCTTCAAAACATTCATAAATTGCGGATAGTTCATTATACTTTGTTGAAGCACATTGAATGGATTCGTAATCTTAGATGCCTCGAGAAAATTTATATATCATATTGTGATGGAATGAAGGAATTGATAGATGGAGAAGATGGAGTGATGGAGGATAATGCCACTACTCTTACCTTGCCTTTACCAAAGCTCCGGTCCATTGTGCTTGGCTTTCTTTCCCAAATTAGAGAGTATATGCAAGCACACATTGCTCTTTTCTTCTCTCCTCATAGTAAGAAAGTGCCCTCATCTGAAGAAACTGCCTCTACAAATAAACAGCGCCCTGAATCTCAAGGAAATAGAGTGCGAACAAGAATGGTGGGATGGGCTGGTGTGGGGGGATGAATTAATCAAGCAGAAATTTGTTGGATGCTTCAAAGCAATGATTCCACAGGTATGTTCTCTCCCTCCCATTTTACAACAATTAGTTTCTCTTTCCTTTTTTTTTTTTCATTCCAATTGAGAATATTCACTATACAGGGGATGTTAATATCTGTATTAGATACATCACATCCAAAAAGTTCAGATTTTAGCAAGCGTATATATAATGTGTATATGTACTCTTTAAAGCTGGTACCTATATTAATTTTTTTTTAAATTTTTGTTATTGTTTTGTATTAGCTGCAAAATGCAATCATGGTCTATCATATAACTCAGGTTAATGTTTGATATTGGAATTTTTATTTTCTGCTCTTTTTTTTGTATTAGTTGTAAAAAATGCAATCATGGTCTACTGTATAAGTCATGTTTAACACAACTTTTCCTTCTTTGTTTAGATAATGGGTATGACATGTAAGTAGAGATTTTAGATCTGGTCAATCTTGGGCATTGTCAAAATTTGATGGGAAGCTGATATGTGACATTAATTGAAATTAATCATAACAAATTCATATATTTTGCATCTGAAATCGCGACGTATCATTCTCCTATTGGAGACTGCTAATGTGATCCAACATTGATTGGATTTGATCTCGTAAGATGACTAGAACATCAATTCCAGGTTAAAAGATATAAGGATCTAGGTCTGGTTCTGTCAGCTGCACATATCGTGAGCGAATAATTTAAGTTGTATAACTCATATGCTCCATTTTTTTCAACTTCTTATTTGTGTAGGAATTCGGTTGACCAACTAATATATGTTGGACGGATCTGGTTGCATACACATATATATAATTACAGATTTGGAGTGCACTTTTTGCATGTCCAATCCAATATGCTTTGATGATGGATGTTTAAGTTTGAATGAGCCGCTCAAAAACTTTGTTGGAATTCACTTCTGAAGGTCTACACCACTTTGTCACTGCTTTCGCCATTGATGCCAATAAATGTACTATTTTGGATCAGTGATGTAGCTTATGTATTTTTGTTTAGTGTGCTTGTTTGATACCCCAATAATTTGTATTAAAATATGAGATAAACTCTCCATGCAGAACTGCCAGAGGCAGTGGATGCTTTCATCAGAAATTGATAGAGATGCTGAATTTCAACACTGTATATCTACTGTGTTTCTGACCATCAGATTAGTAGCATATAATTCTTTCATCAATACTTGAACAATTAGAAGTGGTGTTATCAATTAGTTTTCTTTTACTCCTTTTGAACCCTTCCTGTATAATTTCTCGAAGATACATGGTAGACTAGAGTATGAGAAAATTTTAACCTAACCATGTCAACAATCGTGAAAGCACATTAATGGAGCCTGCTTCTTTAGCAACTTTTATAAATACATCTTCCAAGGCTATATCAGCCAGTCCCCATGCATGTTATTCAATCTCCTCTTTCCCCTTTCAACTGCTGGAAAAGCATCGGCGATTCTGTCATCTTCCTTAGGTAATTGGAATTTCTGAATTCCTGAGATGTGGTACACTCTTTTTGCTCTTCGAGAGAGTCGGTGTGCTAATTGCTGCACCTCTTCTTCTTGATTTGAAGGTGTTGTCATGGTAAACATGTATGATCATCCATATCTCGCTTTTAGCTATTCATCACATTATATGCATAAACAAGCAATTTATTTTAGAAAATGTTAACCTTTTTTTTTTTTAACAACGGAGGGAGCCTAGTAACTGGACTTACGGCCGAGCTAGGTAGGCTATCTTTGCCTGGGTACCCCCAAACCAACGGAAATACACAAGGGTTATGTCAGCGCCAAGACTTCGATAACAAGACCTACCCTTTACACATGTAAGCCATGACCGTTGTGCTATGATCATTGGTGGGTAAAAAAAGTACACTTGGTCGTTCCTGGAATCATTTTTGCAAACCGAATATGTTTCAATTTTTTTTTTATGTATATACTTCTCTAGTGTCATTCACAAAACATGAAGTACATACTCGAATGAATTGGATGCATGCAGTTTTATGTTTTTCTTAATAGAATATATAATGCTATAATAGAGTATATATATTATACTTAAATTCCACATACTTATTAGCTAACATAGCGTAGAATGACTACAAGAATGCCTTAGTTCATCAGCGTCCATTTATTTCATACCCAAGTTCAATAACCGCGTAAAATGGTTAATTTGATGTCCATATAACTTTAGAAGATGAGTTTTTGTTAAGTAGTTTTATGTCTGATACATAACAGATAGGTACAATAATATCCTCCCATACTCATGAACATATTCTTTGACCTTCTCATTGAGTAGTACTTTAAGTTTCATGCGTATGAATAAGATTGATAGATTACGAATATGAAAGTACAAACATTTTACCTCCTTTGAAATTTCCTATACACTGTAGATTGCCTCCCACAAAGATTCCTACTGTCATATAAGAACTCTGCCTCTTCCATTGAATGTGCTGAAATAATGTGTTAACACATGTACATTATGTTGTGAGACCTTGTGATAAAGAAATCAACACTGTCAAACAGTTGTGGGAATAAACGAAAACAATTTGTGAAGGGAAAGCATAAATACAACTATAAGTGATTTAGATTTATAATGAGAATGCATACTTGTAAGGATAATCACCCTGTCTTGCTTTGCCTGTTGTACAGCTTTCCGCAAAGATTTTCTTGAAGCTGGATCTAGTCCGGTGCTAGGCTCATCCATATGGACAACCTAGAACCATGCACAATTATGATTATAAGATGTAATATAACATGGATTATGTCATGTCAATGTAAGATTATTTCAACTTCGACATACATGTGGGTTGCCGATCAGTGAAATTGCAACACTCAGCCTTCTCTTCATTCCACCACTATATGCGCCTGCTAATTTATCAGCAAATTCTTTATCATGTAGGTTCACTTTCTTTAATGATTCTTTAATAGCCTACACCAACGAATGTATACTTGATCAAAAGTTGCACAACATATTATTAGAATATTATTTATGAGACGAACTTACTATTTCCAATGCAACTCCCTTGAGATTCTTTAATCTACCTTAAAATAACAGGTGTTCTGACGGAGAGATGGCTAGCATTCATCAGATCATGGGCGCACGAGCTGGCTGGCGTGCGAGGAGCGCTGCTGCGCGATGGAGCGATCGAGGTGCTCACCTAGACCTGGTCAGAGTTGGTCGGGCGCGCTCCTGGGCGATGAGTAAACAACATGTCTATTCTCGTTGACTGCGACCGTTTTACTTTTTCTTATTGTATTACGTTTATTGCATGCATTGCACTCTGTTTCCTCTCACCTCCAATTTCAGACCTGTAACTAATCTATTTTGTAATGAAAGTGATTGGGCAAGTGTTTACCTTTTTCAAAAAAAAAAAAAAAAAATACATGTGTTCTTTGCCACTTAGTGTTTCCCATATCAAACTACAGATTTCATTGTTAGTTGCAAATATATGGAAAATAATGAACGATAAGTGATGGTCCATTTTCTTACTCATGCTGTGGTTATACTCCCATGCTGGTGTAAAGTTCATCCATATCTTTGTTAATATCTAGGTCCTTGAACATATGCTGTTCCAGAAGTCGATGTTGTGAGTCAAGGCCGGCCCTGGGTAAAGGCCACCAAGCAACTTGTCTAGGGCCCCCTCCCCATTAAGAACTCCAAAATTTGTGGTATGTTTTTTTGTTTATTAAGTATTTTGATATAATTTTTTTTTTAAATTTAAACATATTCATTCATCTACTTAATTTTTAAAAATCTTATCTATGTTTTTTATTCCCATTTTATAGGAATTATTTATCTGTTATGAAAAAATGATTTTTATCAACAAATCCCTTGATTTAAGGATTTTTTATTCTTTTTCTGATAAGAAAAAAAAGAGTTTTCCTATTTGAATATGGTTTAGATTTTCCGTTTTTGTTTTTGTTTTTTCCATTTTTTTTTGAAACATAAGTTTTTTAAGTTTGTTATTTTCATTTTTTATTATACATTTTTGTTTTAACCTTGTAGATAATGTTTTTTTTTTTTTTTACATTTAATTTTTTTTAATGTAAATGCACCGGAGCACATTTAAATTCACTAATGTCAGGCCGGCACTTTTGTGAATTCTGTCATCTAAAAGTTGATGAAGTTCATTTAGATATACTAATAATATCCCAAATCTGCTATCCTGATATTTTCTATAATTTATTTAAAAGTTATAATACATTTTGTAAGAGGTCATAGAAATCATAGAGATCATGTTGATAAAAGATGGTTTTTCCTACTCCGTTTGGTCCAAGCATACCTACCGAAGCATTCGCTTTGAGGTAAAGCCAATGACAATCCTTCAACTGCTACTTTGTCAGTGTGAATCTGACCCACAGTCCTGAAGAAGTTGTGCAAACTCTGGCCAGAACTGGAAGGTTCATAAACAATGAAACCCATAGGATAATGATGAGCAGCAAGAAGGTCAGCTGCCCTATTCCTCAATGGAGGAGGCTTCTTTACAAGCATTGCATTAGTTTTCAATCACTATGCCCCCGTTTAGAATGGGGATATATTTTATTTTTGGGTATACATTTATCTAAGCATAAGTGTATATAAATAAAGATAAAATAATTTTGCGTTTAGTTGTGTTTTGAATTATTCTCGTTGGTAAACGTGAAATGTGAATAAAGTATGAATAATGATTTAAAAATGTAAAAAAATAATGCTAGTTCATTTGACAGATGATTTATAAGAGATAATGACAGTTGATTTGACAGTGAGTCTACATATTCTTTAGGTGAAATAATATATGATAACTTTAATTCCATGGATTAATTGGAATCCATATACTACTTTATACCAGTTTATTCTGGTATACTTTATCAAGGGTTATCCAGAGCAAACAAACACAAAAAATTCTTATTCGAGATTATCTAAAGTTTTATACTCAAAACAAACTGAGGCTATGTTTTGATTCTTGAATTTTTCACAGGGGCCGCGCTAGCCAACGGCACAATCTTCAACCAACGGGTGAAACGACTCATTTTACATCTCTATCCTAAACACACGCCTTATTTTGTCTAATGGAACCTATTCCCAATCAATATAATATAGAATTGGTTGTCTATATATTTTTTTTTAAATTCTTTGTCTCTTTTGTTTACCAGAAAGCGCAGCTTAGTCCCCAGACTATTTGTGAGACAACCTGGCAACCTGCAAACATATATAATATAATGGGATTATTTGTAACGTACATTGTGAAATACTGGATTGGCAATAAATATGGGTTCTTTTCAATATTATGCAATCAATTATTAGCACAAACCCCGACCAAGGATCCAATTGAGCTATATATAATATAAGTCTTTTCACATGGCCTATTGCACTATTTTATTTATTTATTTTTCTAATAAAGAGGACCTTACACCTCACACTCAATAATCTAATTTTTTTCCTGACCAAATGGTCCAATTGGGTTATATAGTATTTGTCTTTCACATGGCCTTTTGCATTTTTTATTTGTTCTCCGTTGTCAATATGAGACCTTATAAAGAGGATCTTTCATCTCATACTCATTTGGCGATTTTTTTCATATGAAACGTATTCGGAGGAAAAAAAATATAGTCATTTATAGATGATTTTTTACACTTTTAACATATAATAAGGGTCTTTTGGTATATTATATTTTCAGGTATATTTTCAATAAGAATTAATCAAACAAAAAATTCGTAGAATAATCCTATTCTGTTGATAACCAAACAGAATATCAGTAGAATAATAATAATCTGTCAATTTAACTTACGAGGCAATTTGAATTTACATAGGTATTTTCAAAGAATCATATAAACTTTATGAAAAGTCAAGAGTTAAAATGGATTTTAGGTAATATAAGGGGGTTTATTTGGATTTTTCCTTTATAATATAACAATAATAGATGCACAGAGAATATTGAACACAAGCAATTGTAGAAAAATAAAAAGAGCAATCAACACAGCCAGACATTTAGTAGTTGCCTCAATGTGGGTTACATCCATAGACTTCACCACGAAATCACAAATCCACTGTAGAAAGCTATAGAATACAAAACTCTCACACCCCCCCCCCTCCCCTCTCTTCTCATTCAAACCTCTCTCTTTTGCCCACGTATTAACATTGCTAGATCTAGGGCAAAAAGAATCAGGTGTCAGCCTTTTGGAGGTCTAAAAGTTGAATACAGTCATATTAGAGGATTAGATGAAAATAGGGTGAAAATACAAAAAAATTCAACACAATAAAATACTGAAATGATAGAGAGAATCAAAAGGAGTGAGATGAATAGATGGACGAAGCCCGCTGTGACGCTTAAGGCGTTATTCGGCTTCTCCCGGTGCAGAAGTCACGAATCGAACTGCCCCCAGGATCCAGCAAGCCCGCACAGAGTGCATACTTAGGTGGAATAAAAAACTGGCTTAGAACTCTATCACCACAAAAGCACTCGGGCTACTAGAATAATAGGACATCAGAGCTATTACTCACAAACTCTCACAAGAGACTCTCTATCTTTAAGTAGATACACATTTTGTGACTTCGATGGATGGAATGACATACATGAGTCCCTTTATATAAGCCTCTAGATTGTTCAAGAGTCACCTCCAAATTCAAGGCACCCATTCAATTATGAATAATGGACTCACAATTATTCCATGCATGGTTCATTGTTTCCTATTCAATAGGAATAACAAATTCAAGGTACATAATGAACTCCTTTATATTCAATTCATGTATCCAACCTAAGTGCATCATTGAAATGAGAACCTTGCATATTCAATGTTTCATTCCACCTTAGGTTTATCATAGAATTCTACATACATGAATTGAATATGCTATCCTCCCTCAGCCTTGCTCTCATATGAAGATATTGCCTCTCCAAATAAACAACACCCCAAATCTAGTGAAAATATGGTGTGAACAAGAATAGTGGGAAGATCATGAGCTACTCAAGCAGAAATTTGTTGGGCGCTTCGAAACATTCAAAACTCAGGGGGTATGTTTTTCCCCTCCCAATTTATACCAATTAATTTCTCTTTCTTGTTTTCCCGTATCAATTGAGAATATTTACTATAATATTTGTGTTAGATACATCACATCACAAAGTCTAAATTTTAGCAAGTCTAAGAGTATCTCCAAAAGCCTCCTTAATGTTTCATTACAATAAAGGCTCTCTATAATATGTAGTGAGTTTTTTTTATCACTCCAAAAACTTCTTCATTCTTACTCTACATTCATTCCTAATGACCATTTTATCCCAATTCATAACTATAAATTACAAGATAATCCTAAACCTCAAAACATAATTGGATGTGACCCTAGTTCAATCAGAATTAAAAATCATGCCATATATTATAGGGGAAGAAGAACAAATTTGAGACACAAGATTTAGTTACATGAGCCTCCAATCACTGTTTGTAACCCTTTGATTAGACTATGATCTCTGTTTAATCGAACAGTTGGAATTGGCTTTGATTGAGTATATCAAAACAGGTCTACCATTAATCTCATGTAATTTAGCAGAGAGGAGGTTTACATTTAATTTATTTTACAGTCCTCTCTGCAGCCCTATACATTATGATAGCACAATATATTATGCTATCATAGTATGTGTGATTTTATCATAGTGAATGATACAAAAAAAAATTAATTTTTTCAAAGCGTAAAAAATGTGATATTGTATCTAAATATATATTTAATTAATTCATATAACATGTACTTTAATGGGAGAGTATAATTTTTTTCTTAAAAAAAAAATAGCGTAGATTACGAATGGGGCTATAGTACTGGATATATCATTCATTTAAAGATTTATGTCGAACCCTACCCCAGGTAGAAAATTCATTTTTTCCTCGAGGGAAGAGAAAGGGAGAGGGAGGAGGACAGTCGATGGTTGGTGGAGACAGAGGGAGGCCATGGAGGGGGGCGGGGGAGAGTGTAGGGAGGGCAGCGGTCTGATAGAGGAAGAGGGTGAGGAAGAGAAAAAGGGGGGATGGTGAGCGGAAGAGGGATGTGTGGGGCCCCAACCCTGACACCCATTAGCACCCTACCCCTCCTGAGCTAGCCTCTCTTTCTTTCTCTTTTTCTCCCTCTCTCCCCTTTCTACCACCACCCTCTGCCCCCATCACAACCTCCTCTGACCACTGTCGTCGCTCTTTGCCCACCATCGTCGCCTCCCAAAGTCTCCTTGCTCATCATTGCTTTTTCTTTTTTCAAACTATAGCACCCTACCTGGAATTATTTCTTTTTTCAGAATGAGGTGGCAGGTGAGTGGGGGGCTAAACACCCCCATCTAAGACCCCTGGACTACGGGGAGGGAAAGGAATTCAGTTGAGCTCTTATCACCTATTATACAAGGCCAAGTAACTGACTTAGCTGATAAATCCCTGACAAATGATGATTCCCCAAAATTAACTTATTCATGTACTACTTCCTAGAAATATTATTTATCTCCTTTTTAGGTACTTTATTGTTCTATTTTGGTGATTTTGAACATTCTTATTTTCTCACTTCATTTATATGACCCCTAAAAAATATTTATGCTAAATCCTTAAAAAAAAATATATTTACACATTCCACAATTTGGACAATTGAATATTATTGTGATTGTGTTATTTGAATAATATGACAATAAGAAAAACTAATTAATTATTTTAGTTATGCAAAGGTGAAATGCTTAAAAAATGAATATAAAATGCATAAAATTGTTTCTAGAACCTGATTCATATATTATGATAAATTTAAAAAACACATTGCTTTAATAATTTTTTTTAAAAAAATAAAAATAAAATAAAAACAATGCAAAGATGATATACTTGCCTCAGAAGAAATACGACTTTTTTGTGTTGGAAGAAGAGACGACTCTGACTTCCCTACCATTTCTTACCAAGAGAAAACACATTTTTTTAAGATGAGAAATATGCATTTTATGAATCTCATTTTTTTAAAACAAATTAATCAAATTATACTAATTTATGTTTTTTTTAATTGGTTTAGTTAGTCAATGCATTATAAGAGTCGTCATTTCTTTGCAACTTTGTCAACCAACATCGATTTTCTTTGTATTTTTTGACAATTTAAAAGAGTTCTCGCCATTAGATTTATTTAATTGGTAGGAAGAAGATATTCTAATATTCCTCTCATTCTTACCAATTGACGTCACTTCTCATAGAAGAAGAATAGCTAATCTATGGATTTCATATTTTTTGGCCTAATGAATTAATCATATATAATGAATTGTAGTGTTTTATCTTAATTTATCACTATAATTTAAAGAGTCATTTTGCAACTTTTGTAAAACAACAATGGCTTTCTCGATCGTTTTTTACATATAAAAAGAGTTATCTTATTGCAGTTCTTGCAGGAAGAAGAGACTATTTTTCTACTATTCTTATTGAGAGATCTCATTTCTTACATAACAAAAACAGGTATTCTATGAATCTCAAATTTTTTTAGTCTTACAAATTAATCATATTAAGAGTAATTTTTGTAAAACAACATTGGCTTTCTCTATAATTTTTGACATATAAAAAGAGTTATTCAATTGCAGTTCTTTTTTTTTTAAAAAAAGGTATCCAATTGCAGTTCTTGCAGGAAGAAGAGACTATTTTTCTATTATTCTTACTGAGAGATCTCATTTCTTATAGAACAAGAACATGTATTCTATGTATCTCATATTTTTTTAGTCTTACAAATTAATCATATTATAATGAATCAAGAATTTAAGATTGATTTTGGCATAATTTGTCAACAATTTTCAAGGGTTTTTTCACTACAACTTTTGTGTGTGTGTGTATAAACTTTTGTACCCGTTTGGGAAGCGGAATAGGCGGGTATAATGGTAGTATAAGGGTGATATAAGAATGGATAAAGAAAATGGTTGTTTGTTTGCAGAGTATAACTTGGTATTACTAAGCTAGTTTAAACGAGTATAAGAGAGTATAACAATTCTAAGTAACCCCTAGGATAAACTATACTCACTTTATCTATTCTCATGGGTCCACATGTCAAATCGACTTTTTTACGCTTTATTTATAATTTATTCTTTATCAACCAAATAACTCAACCTTTATTCTTACGTTTTTCAATGAGAATAAAAAAACACAACTAAACAGAAAATCTCTTATTCATGTAGATTTGTTATCTATACTGACATAGTTATCTATCCAGAATAACTCAATTCCGTTATCCAAACGGGGACTTGATGAAGGAAAAAGAGGTTCCAATACTCCCTCTATGGTTTCTTACCAAGAAAACTATGTACAAGAATAGGAATTCTATGAATCTCATTTTTTTGGACTGACATATGGTTCATATGTATTATTTTGACTCAATTTTTCAATAATGTTTTATTTAAATTTGTAACTACTTTTAAGAGTTAATTCGCTGCAACTTTTGTATACATATAAAAAGAGTTCTCATCATATGTTAATTTTCATATCATGGAAAATAATGTTTTTTGAAAATTTAATTTTGACTTGGTTTGTCATTACAATTTAAAAGTAATCTCACTGCAACTCTTTGTAGACTGCAAAGTAACATATGAAAACAGTTCTCGAGACGTGTGATATTGAATGATTATCCTAATTTTTTTCTAACACATTTTTCAAATTTATGTGAATTTAATTGAATTGTGTATACCTTACCTTTAGAATTAGGCTTTGCCTTTTTCTTACATTTGATCTTGTTGTTTTTTTCTTTTTTCTCGTTGATTATTTTTCTTTATTACGTATGGAGCTCTCTATTAATATAAAGGGTTATTTTGTTTCCACCCCCTTCCAAAATAGGAAAATTATCAAAAAACCATTCCAAAACTCAATATTATTTTAAACCCCTTAAAGTGTTATTTAACTTTGTAAAAACCTAACAATCAACAGAATAAGAATGCTAGGGGAATATTTATGTTGAGATTGAATATTCCCCTAACATTCTTATTTTGTTGATTGTTGGATTTTTTTATAAAGCCAAATAACATTTTAAGGGGGTTTAAAATAATATTGAGTTGTGGAGAGATTTTTTTGATAATTTGTTTGTTTTGGGAGGGGTGAAAACTAAATAACCCTAATATAAAATGAGATCTCCCATATTTTATTCCAAAAAAAGAAAAAAAAGAACATGTCATCGCTCTTTGCCCACGAGCGCCACCCAATCGTCGCCTCCCAGAGCCTCCTCGCTCTCTCTCTTGGCATCATATCACCCTACCTTGAATAATTTCTTTCTTGGAATGAGGTGACGTGAGCAGTGGGGCTAAACACCCCCATATAAGACCCCTTGGACGGTAGGGAGGGAAAGGAATTTAGTTGAGCTCTTATCCCCTATTGTACAAAGTTAAGTAACTGACTTAGCTGATAAATCCCAGACAAATAATGATTCCCAAAAATTTACTTATTTATGTACTACTTCCCATAAATATTATTTATCTCATTTTTAGGTACTTTATTGTAGGTCTGTCAACGGGTCGGGTCTAGACCCAGATCCAATTATACGTGTAATATATTCGATTCAATTTGGACCCGACCCGATTTAGACCTAACCCGGTGGACCTGAACATACAAACTGGTCGAGTCCACGTCCACCCCACCCTGACCCATTGGACCTGAGACCCGACTGTTTTATTAATATATGCTCATATATTACAAGACTGTTAGTATTAGTTGACTCATAATTTTGTTTCTTATTTATTAAGTTACAAATATAAGTTTTAACTCATTTTTGTAATCAGAAGTCCATAACCAAGCCTATAAATCATAACCCATAACCAACCAAACCCACTCGTTGACACCTTATTAGCTTATTAGCTTTTGAATTTATATAATTAATTGATTTATTGCATGTTCATTGTTAAGATTAATATGTTAGTGTTTATTGTTTTAAATTGTTCAGGTTAATATGTAATGCTTATTGTTTTGAATGTTATATGTTATATGTTTATTGTTTTGAATGTTTACTTTGTGACACAAATAACCATCAACACTCCCTTTTAATTCATTGTTTTTGTTATATTGTTTAGATTTCTGTTTACTTTTAATTTTTTATATGCTAGTGTTTATTGTTTTGAATGTTGTTTAGTAATTCATTTACTTATTTTGAATTGTACAAAAATATGTTCAAACATAGTATCAGAACACCAGTTTAGAGAGCTCAACAATAACTAATACCTATACAAAATTTTTCGAATAGAATGATAAGGTAAATAAATTCATAAACTTTTCATTCTTTTTTTTATTAACCATATTCGGGTCAGGTCGGATTAGGGTCCACATTTTCAAGGACCCGCTGGGTCCTGCCACGGGTTGGGTCTGGGTCCACCCTGACCCGGCCCGAACCCGACCCGTTGAGAGAACTACTTTATTGTTCTATTTTGGTGATTTTGAACATGCTTTCACACTTCATTTATATGACCCCTAAAACATATTTATGCTAAATCCTTTAAAAAAATATATATTCAATTTGGACAATTCAATATTATTGTGATTGTGTTATTTGAATAATATGACAATAAGAAAAACTAATTAATTATTTTAATTATGCAAAGGTGAAATGCTTTCAGGTAGGGATAAAGGATCATTGAGTTACTAAGTTTCATAGTTTCATGGTAACATTGTGATGGTATCAATAACAAATTGAATGACCATGTTTTTTCTATGCTTTTTTGTGTCTCTTCATATTTCCTTATATTACTAATATTATGTTTACAGTCTTGGGCAGCCTTTAAATTGAAACCTCTCTATCTATGTGATAATAAAGAAGTGTAGAAATATTATACTGTACTCTCCCATTCACGTAATTGGGGTAGCTTTGTAGACTTTGATTATATCAAAAGCTTCAGTTATATTAGATGGGAAAAATATAGAAAAAATCAGGAATCGCTCAATCTAAGTTATTTACCATGGATAAGTAATTCACGATCTGTCCATTTCATGTGTTTTATATACAACTCTTATGACAGATATCTGTCATTCAGGTGTGAAACATTATTTTAAGTAAATTACTACATTTCTGTTATACACTATCACAACAAAATATTTGCATTTTCTATCTCAAGATACCACATTCATTGGGTGTCCAGTAAGATTGCATCAAACAGGATAATAATTCAGATAAAAAACAAAATTATACTTCATTAGATATCAACAAAATCTGGAACCATTTTCACACCTGAGCGCTTGTAATCATTACTTTTTCCTATGAGATTATGTATCATGATTTTGATTATTCCTCTTCACGAGCTGAACTTTATTCTTTTGATAATCATGAAGATACAAAGAGGAGCCATATTCATTGGAATCCCTGGAACTGAATCTGCAGAGAACCCAAGGGGCTTATGGTTGAGGTATACTGGGAACAGGATGATAGTGGTTCACTATGCATATCTGGACACTCACCTGAAACTCCAATACCCCCCAACATCCAATTGCAAGCTCCATTGAGCTACGCTTCACGAAGAGGTTTCCTTACTAGGAATGCCCTGGTCCTCGGGTTGGTGATTGATCCTCATAGCATGCAAACTCTAAATGGTAGATGATCATCTCATGTGTACGTGTAACTTATGCAGGTATTACATACATTTCTTATAAGGGTACGTTGGAAAAAAACTTGGGTTTTGACCATGTTTTGATTAAAATGAGTTTGAGTTATACTAATTATGATTAGTAGAAACCCATTAGATTGTGTTCCTCTCGTTGAGTAGAAGAACGTAGTATATTTACATTCTCAAAACTCAATTTGGGTGAATGAGAAAATTGAATCCAAGGTTCTCCCAATAACATGATAAAAGTGGTTGGTGGTTCGGGTAGAAAAAGCTATAGTCCCATATCGGTTAAAAATAAAAAGTATTGAGGATTT
Source organism: Acorus calamus (assembly GCA_030737845.1). Lineage (NCBI taxonomy): Eukaryota > Viridiplantae > Streptophyta > Magnoliopsida > Acorales > Acoraceae > Acorus > Acorus calamus. The sequence continues at coordinate 21,673,589 of CM060871.1, forward strand.
TTAAGATGGGCTCCTTGTACTCTAATGAATTGTTTTTGGTACAGACATTTTATGGTGGACCTTTCCATGCGGGGTGGTGCGTATCACTGCGGCGCGCGAGGGCGTTTTAGGGCGCACTTGACACTTACGCATCGTCATTAGGAGCTGGATCTTTTTCTTTTTGGACCTTTTGTTAGATCGGATGGTGGAGACCAATAATGAAATGAATTAAAATATTGTGTTAGTATTAGAGTTGAAAATTGTTATATTCAAACCAGTTTGCAATCTCGCTTGCATCTCACACAAATTTTATATATATGCTTAACTAATTAAATATCTTCCCTCATAAAAATTATATACATATCCCTATAAATTGAATATATATATTTTAATTATTTTTTTCTATAAAAGGTATACAGATATAATAAAATATATAGTGTTACATGATTTCATATAATGCGTTAGTGATATGACTACAAATAAGTTTCATTCTTTTGAAATTGTTAAGAAAAACCCTTTGGTGGTTGAAAAATCACACAGTTTTTTTTAATGATTTTTTTTATTTTGTCTTTTCATGATCGCTACATTTAATATCTCTGAATTGTCTTTTCATAATTATTTTTAAATTTATTTTCAACCATATTTTTTAAAATTTTTGTGAAGGTAAAATAATGAGATTTCAAGTTTTTTTTTTAAAAAAATTCAAATGAAATGTTCGGATTTTTTAATGTGAAAGAAGCAGTAAAAAAATCTTCTATCTAAATTGTCTATTGCTTTAAGGGCTTGGTTTTTACTGGTCAATTTTAATCATGAATTACCATATAAATATAATATTTTATAAATATTTTTTTTTCTTCTTATTCTAAGTTTATCGACCTCTTGGCCCCCCCTTGTTCTAATTCTTGGCTCTACCCCTGCCTATATAAATATATAATAAAGTATATTCATCTTTTATAGAAATGAAGTACATAATCATATGAAATAAAAACATATATTTTATTTTTATTTTCTATAATAGTGTGACATGTATTGTGTTAACTGATTTTATATATTACGTTAGCTAGACATGGAAAATGAAAATTTGGTTACAAAATATTGATTGTATTAGTTCCCATTGAGAAATGGGGTCGCGGGTCATATTTTTAAAAACAATTGTGAAAAGTTCTGTTTGCATAGAATTATCAGTATATTAGTATATGGTTCTGAGGGGTTGAAAAACTACTCATTTTGATATTTTAGTGATTTAATATTTATTTATTTTGATTTTTAATAATTGTTGTACTGAGTTTCATATTTTTTGAAGTGAGGTTTTAAATTATCTTTCCACAATATAATATAAGCTTAAATGATATATTTGTATGCTTTTGTGATCAATTTTTTTTTTTCACATTTATTTTATCAATTTTTGAAGCTTCATTTTTTGTTTCTACTCGTTGTGATGTGAATAATGATATTTCAATATTTTTTCATAGATCTTCTATAATTTATTCTAGATCATTAAATACAGGAAAAGAAGTATGAAAACAACTTTTGATCTAAATCATCATTATTTCAACGACTTGGTCATTATTCAACTATCTTAATTTTATCTTAACTTATCATATATCTATAACTATTCTTTTTAGGAAACTTCATTTTATAGGCCCCTCGTAAGCCCCATGATGAGGTGACATAGATTGGATTACCGATTATACTCCTAAGTGAGTTTTGATACTTTCCAATGTAATTAATGGTGGATGGTTGAGGGGGAAATTCAATTGTGTTTTTTTTCTTTTTTGACTCATTACAATTAAATCGTGGTTGAGGGGGGCATTTAATTGTGTTTTTTTTTTCTTTTTTGACTCATCACAATTAAATCGTGCTTTCATAATTGAATAATCTGCTTCATTGTTGTGGTAAAATTTTAGAATTTTTTTATGTAGAGTCTTTTGAACATCGGATTTGATATTTTGGATGTCTTTTTAGTTTTATCTGATCGAAAAAAAGAATTGATCAATTTGACTACCATTGAAATGTATGTTGATTCAAGTGTGGTGTTTATTTATTGTATGTTTTTTCAATTGTTTCATTTTATGTTAATTCTTGTTGTTTTTTATGTCAAACGTGGTTTCTATACGGCATATCAGTTGTTTAACATTTGATGTTGAAGTTTGAATTTGGAATGTTGTTGTTTAATATTTAAATGCCAGTTACATATTCATATTTTTATTAGACTAATATGCATTATTTTTCAAAAGATAGTTACATTCCAAACGAATATGTATATTTATACCCCATTTTTATAAGTTAGTTATATTTATTAATGTAATTGATTTGTTATATGAATATGTTGTAAAAGTTAGTTACATTCACAAATGTAACTAACCTTTTGTGCAATTGATCGATTTGGCTATCATTTCAATGTTTGTCGATTCAGGTATGACATTTATTGTTTTTGTTTTTGTATTTATTACAATTTTTTTCTTGAATTTGTTGTGATATTAAATATGACAGTCTTTGATCTGAATTTTCTTTACAATTTTTCTTTGAATCTGGTGTTTGATGTTAAATATGTTTTTTGGATGACTTTATAGAGTTTTTGATATTATATTGACATATGATTGTGTTATATTTTCAAACTAATATGAACCTTTATGCATTATATTTTGTAAGTATGTTACATTTCTGAAATATACAACTAATGTTTACATACCTTATATAATAAAATTCAGTTAATTAAACTATTTATGCAATATATTTTAAAAATAAGTTCAATTCTCAAAATGTAATTGACATTTTTATCTGATCTTAATGTTTCATTAAAAGTCAGTTACATGCATTAAAAAGTCGATATGAAGGTCCAAAAAAGTGAAATTCATAGGAAGACTGAAAAAGTAGTCGAACCATCTCTCATATGATAGAGTGCGATGAAAGGAATCCAGGGGTGGTGACGCATTTCGTCGAAGATGAGTAGGTCAGTCAGAATTATTTTTTTAAGTTGCTGATTTTTTTTTAAAACAAACGGTTAGAAATTTTTGGGATGTTTTTCGGGAGAAGAAACTAGCATGCAAATGTGTGATTTAAATAGAGGTAGTTCTGTACTTTGTTTTTTTACCTTTTTGTAAAGGTCAACTAGATGACCAATAATAATTTGGTGCCTCATGAAACTTATGAGTGAGACTTATATAATGAGGTCTGTGTAACAGAATTGTTCTTTTTATCTTCCTCTGCCTCTTGATCCTTCAACCCCCTTACTTTAATTTCTGGTCCCCGTCTCTATCCGTTGTGCCAAATACAATCGGACTATTTCAATTATTTTCCAACGTTATGGTCCCCAGTTTGAAGGGGAATGGATGTTCCCATCATTTTTTTTTTCTTCTAATCCCACACCACCCAATTCATTTGGAGTGAAAGCAAGAGATGAGGGTGGAGGGGGGCTAAGGAGGTGGGGAGTTCTTTTTCCATGGCCTGCCTTCTTGTATTATTTATTTGTTCTCCTTTTCAATACGAAATATAAAGAGGACCTTTCTTTCCTTCTCGATTTTTCATGAAGAGGACTCATTTCTTATGCAGGAAAAGGTATGTTTAAATGTTGAGTTTCATTTAACAAATCTATGTCATATTATTCATAAATAAATCATTATGAATTGTTAGATTTGATTGGTTGCAACTTATTCTATTTAGGTATGTCGAAAGAATTTTTTTGTGCTGCACTTTTTTCTCTCCCCTTAATAGATACATCTTCAACCACTATTGCTTCACAAAATTTATGGTGTTTCATAAAGATAAAGTGTTCTATAATCGACAAAAAAAGAATTAAAAATTTACAAAAAAAGAATTAAAAATTTTGTGGCTTAAATTGTTGTATAAATGATATTTTTATATTGCTTGTGGCATTTTTAGTCCAATTACAAGAGATCTAAGAAATTGTCTTTTAGGTTGTATCTGAACACAATATGAAATAAATTATATATTGATACATAATAATTTATTTTTTAAAAAAAATAAAAAATTTAATTTTCATACATGTATGAATGAATGAATATATATGTATCATATAGACAGGCCGTAGAAAACAGAATCTAGAAATGCATATATTAGGGTGCTTAGTCAAATTAAGCCCCTGGAGACCTTTTTCTTAAATTTTGGTTAAGAACTAGTACATGGTTCCCATTTATTGACAACACCTTGAAATTGTTGTATAAATGACATTTTTAGTCCAATTACAAGAGATCGAAGAAATTGTCTTTTAGGTTGTATCTGATTCTATGAGATATTTTCAAGGTCAATCATTAATTTATTCTTTAACCAATTTTTATGTTATCTATGCATGTGTAATTGATTGTCCTTGTTCTATGGGGGATGGAAAGTTTATGATTGAAATTTTTTGTTTTTCTTGACATAAACACTAGTTTTGTTTATCATAAGGACTGAGAGGTTTAACTATTGTGGGTTAAACCTTCCCAAATCATCTGATTGGCACTCCTTTCTTAAACCTGATTTATGTTGCGTTGCTAGAAAAAGCAGAATCTTGATTTTTTTTTTTTAGTTGTGCATTGTTCAACTATAGTTGTTTGTTTGCTTGTTCAACTATAGTTGTTGTTTGCTGTGCTTCTTCTTCGATGTAGAGAAGCAAAAGGGGGATCTTCTTTTTCCTCTGTTTTGCTTATTCTTCAATTTTTTTTGTTCTAATTCTTTCTATCCCGAGATAAGCAAAAATATATGGATTGATGAGGACACGACTCATCGTGTTTGGTTGGGATTGTTCTTTTTTTTTTCTTTTTTTTTTAAGAAAAAAAAAGTTCTTCATTTTCAGAAAAAAACAAAAAGCAAAAACTAATAACATGTGGAATTATTTAACAGTGTTTCTTTGAAAATGATGCACTCAAAGCCCGGGTGCAGCGTCCGTAGTTCACACGGTTTATTCATTTTTTTTAAATTATACACACTTTTATTGAAATTATATGAAATAAATTATATATTGATACATAATATTTATTTTTAAAAAAATAAAAAATTTAATCTTCATACATTATAATAATAATATATATGATCTATAGACAGGTCCGTAAAATATTAAATGTATTATTAGTGCTTGTCAAATAAGCCCTGAGACCTTTTTTTTAATTTTGGTTAAGAACAGACATGGTTCGATTTATTGAAAACCTTGAATTTTGTGACATATATTATAGTCTGTAGATCATGAGTTTGAATCATGTTTTGAAATGATTGAAACAGTCTATAGATAATTCATACATGATTTTTTAAAAATAAATAAATCTTATCTGTTGAGATATAGATAAAAAATATATCGCTCCATTACGAATTGAATAGACTCATTTTTAAAAAATGTAAAAAAAATCATAGTATATATCATGAACTTTATAGAGTATATGGACTGTCTGTGCGGACTGCGTGTAATAATGCTCATTAGAATAATGAGTGTATCTGTACGAGATATTCCCCTTGTTACGTTTATTTGAAAAGAGCACTGTTAAATGTGGTCCCGCTGATAGTCCTATATCATCATGACCATACAACGAGATATATACATCCGTATGTGAGATATATATCTTGTAATTTTTTTTATGTTTGTTAAAAATGGAATTCATTGAATTTGAAGTAAAACAATATACACTATATAACTCATTTGACAAAACGTATTATTTTTGAACAATTAAAAATACAGGTGTTGTCCATATTGTATTGATGAACTGTACTATTTTTATTAATAAAAGAAATAGTAGATCCACCGGTATCATTTTTTGTTAAAAAAAATTATGGGGGTTGTCGGTCCCCCTAGTATTATTTTCTCACTTTTATTAATCCATACACAGGTGTATGTGAAAGAAAAGTCTCCCTCTCCCTTTTTGGTTTGGAGTTCATATGATCCTAATCTAATGGAATCAGTGATTCTGCTCCTCATATATTAACCTCCTTGTAATAATAATATTCAAATAAAATAAAGGCTCTGAGAGTAAGAGACCCCGCCCATATTTGTACGCATAATTTCCCTTTAAAGGAGCATATAAAATGACAAAAAATTTAAGTATTGGCTTAAATATAGGTATATACTTATTTAATGAAAATCACTGTTATATTTTGATTTTTATTGAAATTTTATATTCTATAATAAAACTTATGTATACTTTTTCCTAGAAAGAGACGATGCAGACAAAAATCATCTAACAGGCAATTTAGTCATTTTTCTTTGGTTGGGTTGTTGTTTATGATTTTGGGACGGGAAGGTGGGCATGAGGTGATTTTTGCTCTCCATTTAATGATCTCATATACGGGAACGAGTTAGGTTCAACGCTAGTTGAACAATTTAATTGTACAACACGTTCATGACCATAAGACATTATCATTTTAATATACATATTAATACACATTGTGTGTAATTACTATTTAAAGGAAGAATTTAATGATAAAATATCTTAACCACAATAATTATTGATATGTCTATCTTAATATAATAAGATCTGATGGTCACAAACACGTTGGACAATCAAATTATCCAACTTAGTGTTGGACCTAACCCGATCCCTTCATACAAAGGGACAGTGGAATTTTTGTTTGTTTGTTTGTTATATGCTTATTATAATTGGGCGCGTCTATCCCCACCAAGCGTTTTTCTTACCCCACCAATAAAAAAAAACCCGGTGTTTGGTTGTTCCCACCAATCCAGGTCGACCGAACTTGGTCGCCATTTCAGGTTTTGGACGACTGAACTTGGTCGCCATTTCAGGTTTTGGGCAACCATAATTGGTCGTCATTTTAGGTTTTGGGCGACCATAATTGGTCGAACAGGGTTCAGAACTATATCTAACTATTCTTTGTAAACAAATAAATTTTTGGGTTTATCCATCATATTCTACATTTATTCTTTTATCCAAACAACAGCTAAGTGACTGAAAAAAATGTAAGTAGGTATACTTTCAATTAATTCAATTTTTATAGAAAAATATCTTATTAGACAAATATATATCATTTTTAAGCTTCGTTTGAATTCGTAGTTAAGATGATTCTCTTGTTTGAAAAAAAAAACCTACCAATTGATCCAAACACATTTTATATTTGGCTTTTAAAATTTGTCAGTAACTTATGTAAAAATAATTGTTCTTATATTCTACATTTAAGAATAATGATTTATTCTCCCTACATTACAACTCAGACTTTGAGTGATATTAAGGACTCAATGAGGATACACGTTGTGGGATTATGTTTCCAAGAAAAAAAATTATAAACTTTATTACAAATCCTGTTCGACCAGGTTCGGTCGCCCTAAACCTGAAATGACGACCAAATCCAGTCGCCCAGAACCTGAAATGATGACCAAGTCCGGTCGCCCAAAACCTGAAGTGGCGATCAAATTTGGTCGACCTAGCCGGATCGGTGGGGATAGAAAAACACCGGGTTTTTTTTTGCTGATTGGTGGGGTAAGAAAAAACATTGGTGGGACTAGACGTGCCCATTATAATTTCAGGCCCCTATTTTTTTTGTGTTAAATGAAAATAAATATTTACTATATATTTCATTGTTAGGTTAGGAATTTAATGATAAAGTTCCTACCAAAGTAAACCTTTATTGTTAATTAGAAAAAAAATTATTTTCTAAATTTTTTTTCTTACTTTTTTATAGTTAAATTTTCTTCTTCCAAAAGGAGTAAAATATAAATCTAAAACCTCTTGATGAACGATGATACATCTACCAATCTGTTAAGAGATGATTTGATATGTTTTTTCTCTTTTTTCAGTAGGACCGCTTTAGACTTTTAAGTTTATCCAGGATAGATAATTATACCAAAAATATTTTATATCCATACATTATTTTACGCAAACTCCTATATATTAGTCTTTTAAAACTTTATCTATTACCTGTGTATTAGATTGTTAGATGTTCATAGTTTTAAGTAAAACAATTGGTACTAATAAAAATATATTCGAAGTATAATATCCAACATGTCGCGTACACATGATTAGTATATATATAAAATATATTCACAAAAAATAAAATATGTAATTGAATGAAATTAATGCATGCATTTTTGTATATATATTCTATTCTAATATATACCAGTGTAACCTACTTACCTACATAAAATTAAAGGAAAATTGTTCATGTCTTAATTGATCTTCAACCAAACTTTGTCGAAAGACTGAGTTGGGATTTTTGTACTAAACTTCTTTGTCCATGTGATTTTATCATAGTGTATGATACCAAAAAAAAAATTTAATTTTTTCAAAGCGCAAAAAATGTGATATTGTATCTTAATATATACTTCATTAATTCATATAACATGTACTTCAATGGGAGAGTGTATGATTGTTATTCTTAAAAAAAATAGTTTGGATTGCGAATGGGGCAACAATTGGTGCTCAACATATCATTTTTCAGGTTTTCATTCATTTACCCCATGTATGGCGTGGAACATAAGGAAAGAATAAGGAAGAATGCATGAGAATAACTAAAAAAAGCTGTTTATTTTGATAGAATAAACCCCGATAGTTATGTCTGAATAAGTTAGGATAATGCCTGATAATTATTCTAAGTAAATGTTGGAATTGCTTATCAGGGCTTATCTATGTCAATTGATAAAAATACCCTTCTCTGTCATTTTAAAAATTCATCTCACCTAACAGTCTCACACAGATTCCAAAAACTGTCACATCTATCAAATCAATCATACATCTCTCACACTATTCCCCAGGGGCATAGTTGTCATTTAAAAAGTCCTAAATTCTTATTCATCATTTATCAATCATTTATCATCACTTTATCCAAGGTAAACCAAACAATAAAAAAGTCATTTTTACGTTTTCCCAATGAGAATAACAGAAAAGACAACCAAACAAAAAATTGCTTATTCAACATGGATTGTTATCTATCCTAGTATAGCTATCAGAAGCGAATAACTCAATGCCACACCCCATACATAGGGGGTTTAAAGTTTTCTGTTTGCTTTTCAGTGTAGATGGATTCTTGAACCTCCTTGATAAAACTTCGCTGAGTGGAAACGTCTTTGGTCACTCCTTGATAAAACTTGTTTTTTTTTTTGGTAAACTAGGAAATTAGATGTCCAGTCCCATGTGCAGTTCCATTCGCTATTATGATCTGTTTTTTTTAATACACACCCACCCAATAAAATATATATTATTATATAAAAATAATGTACTTGTATTTTTTCCTTGAAAAATGAAAGAAAGTTTTAATTTTTATAAGTTGCGATAGCGCAATAGAAACTGTCCCTACCGCAGTGTAGAAGTGTATAAGTGACAGGGGGGTCACTTCTACACTGCAGACATGATTGCAAAACATATTGGGTATATCAGTGCTCGTAAAATTATGTATATACAATGCCATAATTGAGGGTCCAAATTAAATTAAATGCCGTATATGTTTAATTTTGTTTAGTTTTGATCCATGGTCGGCTCTCAAAGTAATGGGAGAGGATGGACTATGCTCTGAGGTACTGTTTGAATAGAGATATAAGCTTTCTGAGTTTTATAATTATTCTAGGAATAAATTATTATACCAATAGACTAAGTGATTTTCTGTTTGACTGTGTTTTTAGTTATTCTCGTTGAAAAATATAATAATAAATTTTTTTTATTTGGTTGACTATGGGTAAGTGGTGAATAAAATGTTAATAAATGGTGGATAATAATTTATAAAAAGTAAATAAATGATATGACATGTGAACCCTCTAATTTATAAGAGGTAATGACAATAGATTTGACAATAAGACTCTTTTATACTAATAGAATGGATTGAGTGGAATAACATAATTCCAGTGGACATCTAGAATATAAATATCAGATTGTTCTCACTTATTCTGGCATAACTATATTCATCTTTTCCTTCCACCCAAACAGGTTATTACACCTATTCTCCTCTTATTCTCCTATTCTCCCCCTATTCCACTACCCAAACATCACAAGGTAACTCTAAAAATGGGGCTCAAAAAAGGAAACTACTTGCAAATTTTTTAAAATTCTAAGAAAATAAGATATATTATCAAGAATTTAGTAAAAAGGAACAATAATAAGAAAGATCCTTAAATCTTGGCACATATTTTGATTGCTATTGTTTAGGTGGATATGATTTTAGTTTATTAAATAAACTATTTTCTATTTAAAATAAAATAGTAAAAATCCCAGCAAGAGATTAAAGTTCAAAAATATGAATTCATATCCAAAAAATTTAAAATATTCAATATTCGAAGATCCGGAGTGCGGATATAGATGTCAATATATCCAATTCAAAAATTATTTGTATCCGACATTTTATAAAAATATATATGTTTATATTATAAATTATTCGTATTTGTTATTTTGTATGATTAATCACAATCATGATGTATTATACTATCACTAGATTTTTAATGTATGATATCTAAAAGAGAATAAGCCTTAAAATCTCAATTTGATTTTCTTATTTCTCTAATATATCACTTGATTATTCAAATTAATGTTAATATTTAGACAAGTCAATTATGTCTAGATGATATTTGCTCTTTAGCAAATTGCTCAGTTCAAGAGTCCAAATTTGAATAATTTGGAGACTAAAATGTGATCTCATGAAGGAAGATCCATTTTAGAATAGGTTGAAAATCCAAACTGTTCTCTCTGTTGGAAATGCTCATACTTCAGACTTGGTTGGGAGAAAAACTCAGCATGCTCACTCATTTAGTTATTACCTATGCTCAAAAGTATTTCTTTGAAAATAACTAATAATCATATCGATGTTGCTTAAATCGATTAGGCTTGATTTACATAGTTAAAAACTTACAATAGGACAGTTTAAATACAAAACAAGATGAATAAGAATGCTCTAACCAGTGTCATTAGTCTTGATAGTATTTGCTCTTTGGCGAATGCTCTGCTCCCCTCTTATATATGCTTGGATCAGAGCACATATAATGATGATAACACTATTGTTATCTCAAAGTACAAGATTGATTCATCCTCTTGATATATTAGATTCCACCAAAATAAAAATTCATTTATGATCTACTGTCATACAGCTAATGCAAGCAGGTGTACGTAGTCTTGTGTACTTTTTTTTTCTTCTATGAGATGTGGGAGTCTGTAATTTAGATCAAAGATATGCCAACGAGTACAACATTATAAAGGTACAAAAAGGAACAAGAAAAGAAGAGTTTTTCTTTTTTTTTTTTTTTTTTGTGGTTGGGGAGGTTTCGTTACCTCCACTCTTTTTAAGGTCGAACCCTACCCCAGGTAGAAAATTCATTTTTTTTCTCGAGTAAAGAGAAAGGAGGAGAGGGAGGAGGACAGCCGATGGTTGGTGGAGACAGAGGGAGGCCATGAAGGGGAGGGTAGTGGGGGAAGCAGGGGAGAGTGTAGGGAAGGCAGCAGTCAGATAGGGCAAGAGGGTGAGGGAGAGAGGGGGGATGGTGAGCGGAGGAGGGATGTGTGGGGCACCAACCTTGGCACCCATTAGCGCCCTACCCCTCCTGAGCTAACCTCTCTTTCTTTCTCTTTTTCTCCCTCTCTCCTTTCTACCACCACCCTCGGTCCCATCACGGCCTCCTCTGACCACTGTCGTCGCTCTTTGCCCACCAACACCACCCATCGTCGCCTCCCAAAGTCTCCTCGCTTTCTTTCTAGCATCATTGCACTTTTTTCTTTCAAACCATAGCACCCTACCCTGAATTATTTCTTTTTTCGAGATGAAGTGATAGGTGAGCAATGGGGCTAAACACCCCTATATAAGACCCCTGGACTGTAGGGAGGGAAAGGAATTCAGATGATCTCAAGGCCAAGTAACTGACTAAGCTGATAAATCCCTCACAAATGATGATTAATTCCCAAAAATTAACTTATTTATGTACTACTTCCTAGAAATACTATTTATCTCCTTTTAGGTACTTTATTGTTCTATTTTGGTGATTTTGAATATGCTTGCTTTCTCACTTCATTTATATGACCCCTCAAAAATATTTATAATAAATCCTTAAAAAAAACATATATTTACACATGCCACAATTTGGACAATTCAATATTATTGTGATTGTGTTATTTGAATAATATGACAATAAGAAAAACTAATTAATTATTTTAGTTATGCAAAGGTGAAATGCTTAAAAAATGAAGATAAAATGCATAAAATTATTGCTGGAACCTGATTCATATATTATGATAATGCATAAAACATATTGCTTTAATAATGTTTATTTTTTTAAAATAAAATAAAATAAGAACAATGCAAAGATGAAATACTTGCCTCAGAAGAAATACAACAAGGACTTTTTTGTGTTGGAAGAAGAGACGACTCTAAGACTTCCCTACCATTTCTTACCAAGAGAAAACACATTTCTTTTAAGATGAGAAATATGCATTTTATGAATCTCAAATTTTTAAACAAATTAATCAAATTTTACCAATTTATGTTTTTTCAAATTTGATTTAGTTAGTCAATGCATTTTAAGATTCGTCATTTCTTTGCAACTTTGTGAACCAACATCGATTTTCTTTATATTTTTTGACAATTTAAAAGAGTTCTCGCCATTAGATTTATTTAATTTGTAGGAAGAAGAGATCCTAATACTCCTCTCATTCTTACCAATTGACGTCACTTCTTATAGAAGTAGAATAGCTATTCTATGGATTTCATATTTTTTGGCCTATCGAATTAATCATATATAATGAATTGTAGTGTTTTATCTTAATTTATCACTATAATTTAAAGAGTCATTTCATAGCAACTTTTGTAAAACAACAATGGCTTTCTCGATCATTTTTGACATATAAAAAGAGTTATTCTATTACAGTTCTTGCAGGAAGAAGAGACTATTTTTCTACTATTCTTACTGAGAGATCTCATTTCTTACATAACAAGAACAGGTATTCGATGAATCTCATATTTTTTTAGTCTTACAAATTAATCATATTAAGAGTCATTTTTTGTAAAACAACATTGGCTTTCTCTATAATTTTTTATATATAAAAAGACTTATCCTATTGCAGTTGTTGTAGGAAGAAGGGACTATTTTTCTACTATTCTTACTAAGAGATCTCATTTCTTATAGAACAAGAACAGGTATTCTATGAATCTCATATTATTTTATTCTTACAAATTAATCATATTAAGAGTCATTTTTGTAAAACAACATTGGCTTTCTCTATAATTTTTTACATATAAAAAGAGTTATCCAATTGCAGTTCTTGCAGGAAGAAGAGACAATTCTTCTACTATTCTTACTGAGAGATCTCATTTCTTATAGAACAAGAGCAGGTATTCTATGTATCTCATATTTTTTTAGTCTTACAAATTAATCATATTATAATGAATCAAGAATTTAACATTGATTTTGGCATAATTTGTCAACAATTTTCAAGGGTTTTTTCACTACAACTTTTGTGTGTATATATATAAACTTTTGATGAAGGAAAAAGAGGTTCCAATACTCCCTCTGTCGTTTCTTACCGAGAAAATTAAATTCTTATACAAGAATAGGTTTTTTGGAGTTACATATGGTTCATATGTGTTACGAAGAGAGAATGGAATAATGGGAATCCTTGTATTGCAGTTAGGGTTTAAGCCCTTTATATATACAAGTACATAGAGATCACACGTGTAATACACAACTTATGTAATGACATAACACATATAATCTAACAGCCCCTCTCAAACTCACGGTGGATCAAACAAAGTGAGTTTGCGAATGAGGAACTGGAATCGAGGAACTGGATGTGACTTCGTAAAGAAATCAGCAAGCTGCTCTGCAGAGGAAATATGCGGAAGCGATACTGTCTTTGCAAGGTAGTGCTGACGAACGAAGTGACAGTCGATCTCAATGTGTTTGGTCCTCTCATGAAAGACCGGATTGCTAGCTATCTGAATAGCAGACCGGTTATCACAATAAAGAAGAGTAGGACCAGTCATAGTGACTCCCAAGTCCACCAAGAGACGTCTAAGATGAACAATCTCCTTGGTGATAATAGCCATGGCTCGATACTCAGCTTCAGTGCTGGACAGGGAAACAACTTCCTGTTTCTTGCTGCGCCAGGAGATGATGGAATCGCCAAGAAATATGCAGAACCCAGTGGTAGAGCGTCTCGTGGTCGGGTCTCCAGCCCAATCAGCATCAGTGTAAGCTCTGAGAACCAGAGGCGAAGATGATGACATATAGATCGATCTGGTGATAGTACCCCGTAAATATCTGAGAATACGCATAAGGGCACCATAATGCACTGATCGAGGAGCCGAGACAAACTGGCTAACAATACTGACTGCATGAGCTATGTCGGGTCTAGTGATGCAAAGATATACAAGTTGACCAACAATCTGTCTGTACCGAGTTGGGTCTGGAAGGAGCTCACCATCTGTAGGACGAAGCTTCACATGAAGCTCAAGAGGAGTATCTGCACTGCGAGTATCTGAGAGGGCGGCGCGTTCGAGAATGTCAGCCGTATACTTTTGTTGAGAGAGTAGAATCCCACGATCACTATGTGCAATCTCGAGACCAAAGAAGTAGCGAAGAGTGCCGAGATCTTTCATCTGAAACTGTCGACTGAGGTGATTCTTGACCAGAGTAATATCGGCGGAGTCATCGCCAGTGATAATCATGTCGTCAACATATAGAAGAAGGATAACCCGGCCCTGCGATGAGGATCGCACAAACATAGAGTGATCCTGAAAGCTCTCAACAAAACCAGCTGCCAGAATAAAGGCGCTCATGAGGAGTCATACCAGAGAGGACAGAAGATGGGAGTGATATTGATAAGATGAACAGATAGAAGAGCAGCCTCAACCCAGAATGTGCGGGGACGGAAGACTAAAGTAAGAGGGAACGAGCGGTCTCAAGAATATGGCGATGTTTTCTTTCAGCAACACCATTCTGCTCATGAGTATAAGGGCATGATTGCTGAAAGAGAGTGTCATGAGATTGAAGAAGAGAACGCATCGTGGAAGAGATATTCTCGAGCACAATCAGACCTAAAGATTTTGATACGAGTCTGAAACTGGGTATGAATCATAGTGGTGAAGACCTCATACATCTTTGGGACCTCAGATCGATGACGCAATAAATAGATCCAAGTAAAACGAGAATAGTCATCAATGAAACTGATATAGTACGAAAAACCACTCTTTGATGTGATATGAGAAGGACCCCAGATATCAGAATGAATAAGCTCGAATGGACTAGAGGACTGATGATTACTAGAATGGAATGGAGTAGCAACAGTTTTGGCCAATTTACAGCCCTCGCAAACAGAAAGAGGAGAAAAAGAAACACGACCTAAATCACCAGTCTGAATTAGGTCTTTAAGACGAGACTCAGAAACATGACCTAACCTTTTATGCCACAAGTCAGTATCAGAGGTGACAATGCCAGAGAAAGCTGAGGGATCGGGTACAGGAAGAAGAAGATACTCCACATAATATAGTCCGCCAATCCTACGGCCAACACCAATCCTCTGCCGTGAACGTAGATCCTGCACAAAACACCCAGAAGAGGTAAAGGTAACAGTGAATCCAGAATCACACAGGCGACTAATAGACACAAGATTCATGCAAAGGTCAGGAGCATGCAAAACAAACGGCAAGGAAAGTCAGCCAGTAGGGTCAGAGGTGGTGGTAATCAATCCTCACTGCGTGATGAGCAAAGGAGAGCCATTAGCAGTATGAATCGAAGGTAGGTGAGAGGGTGCAGGGGAGCATGCAGTGAGGACAGAACTATCAGGTGTCATGTGATGTGAGGCACCCGAATAAAAAATCCAATAAACTAGAAGACAATGCAAAGGGAGTAGAAGAACCAGAAATAGGCTGCTGCAGGATCAGGTGATCGAGGCACTGACTGATCTGATCAGGTTGACCCAATTGTGGCTGAATGGAGTCAAGCGGAGTAGTAGTAGCAGCGGTGATAGGAGGAAGCCGATGCCTATGTCTTCTCGGTCTATGATGCTTCTTGGTAGGTCTTTGTTTACATGGCTTATGGTGCTCCATAGCAGGAGCGGCCCCCAAGATACCCTCATAGATGAACGATGAAGAGGACTGAGGAGACTCCATAGACTCCATAGTGCAGAACCCCTCGGATGAGGATCAGAAGCAAACGAGGACGTAGAGCACGAAAAATCGAACAAAATGAACTCCTGGAACATCTTAATCGGACTTCCAGAGAGAAAGTTATAGCCGATTTAGGGTTTCAGAGTCGCAAGGAGGTGCCGGGGTCGGCGACGGGCGGCCAGTGGCGGCAGAGGGCCGCCGGAGGAGCCGGAGAGCGGCCGGAGGGTGGTCGAGGGTCGCCGACGGCCGGTGGGGGCGGGCGGTGGCCGGCGGGCAGCGGCGGCAGTTGCCGGCGGCGGTGGCCGGCGGTGGCGACAGTGGTTGAGGGCGGCTGGCCGCGGTGGGTGCGCGCTGGCACAGGCTGCAGGCAATGGCCCCAGGTGCTGTCACTCGGTGCTGGTGACGCTCCCAGGTGATGTGGGGAACACCCACGAGGACAGATCCCTGAGATCCCGGGACCGCGTGCGGGACAGGTGCACGGTGATCACGCGACCGCGTGCGCGAGCTGGCGGAAACGCGTGCGGGGACAGGGCGCCGAGAAACTCGGACGCGTTTGCGCGTACAGCGTGCGCGAGCTGGCGGAACCGCGTCTGGGGACAGAGCGCTGGGAGACGCGGACGAGTTTGCACGTACCGCGTGCGCGTGCATGGACCGCATGCGGATCAGCTCGAATGTGTGCGCGGCGCTCGATCCGGGGCAGGGCAGGGGCAGGTGCTGCGCGGCAGGGGAGGCGCGGCGCGACAGGGGCAGCGCGGCAGGGGCGGCGCGACGCTGTAGATACCCCAATTTTGACCGTCCAGAGAGACAAAAATACTTCAAGTAACACGCAGAAATATCCCACATTTGGACATCCAGTAGAGAACCAAAGTTCGGGAAACCAGAAGCCTTGACCTAAAACCGAAAACCCTAAACCGGAAGCCTTAACCCTAAACCAAACCTAAGCCCTAAACCCTAACCCTAAACCAAATCCTGACCTAAACCAAACCCTAAACCAAACCCTAGCCCGGACCTAAACCTAAACCTAAACCTAATCGGAAACCCTAAAACCCAAAACCCTAGAACCCCAACTCCCTGGAAAGGGGCGGCTAGCCCTAGCTAGCCGCCCCACTGACCGCCCCCTGGTCGACTTTGGACCAGTCCCCAGGATGGGACATAAAGCAGCATTAAATGCTGATCATTGTGGCGGGTCATGGCCTTTAGCTGCCCTCTCTTGGCCGGATCAAACCAAGTAACCGACCCAAGCCACCGCTTGTCAGAGATGGGATGTTTGTCAGGTCAGAGATGGGATGTTTGGCAGGTCTCTGACAGAAGAACCAGAGAATTAATGAGGGGTCTAATCAAAGCCAACCCACTCCATTACCCCTGGGATATTTCCCTGCCTCTCTTTTACTATAAATAGTGGGGTCCCAAGCCCAAATCAAAAAATCAAGAAATCCAACAATCCACAGTCAACAAACTCACCAATCCACCATCCTCACTTGATCAAACCCTTCCACCACTAGAAATCCCAAGAGAGAGGGAGAGAGAGAGCCCCTTTTGTGAGAGAAACACCCATTCCCTACATAAAATACCCTCTCATCCCACCCTCCAGAAACCCGGGCTAAACTTAACTTAGCCTCTGCCCAAAACCAAACCCATTTCCTACCGAAGTTCTACCCAAACCAACCCAGACCCTAGACGGCTAACCCTAGCTAGCCGCCCCCTGGCCGACGGCTGAAATAAACTAGCCGCCCCCTATCCACACCCCTTTGTCCCATGACTCCTTTAGTCAAGCCCCGGAAGCATAATAGGATACCTGTTTTTCACCTCTGTGTACGGTATATCAGTGTCTCAGAGCGGAGACCCCACAAACTCCCCACGTAGGCGACCGAAACTCAAACCCAACCTTTTCCTGCTTTTAGGAAAAGCAGGTGGCGATCACACAAACCCTGGAATCCTCTTGAGCCGCTATCGGGCGGCTCAACCAGGAACGACACCCTCACCCCTTCCGAGAAGACGATCCGACCGAGCCCGCTAGGGCACGTATCCGATCCGAATCCCCGAAGAACCCACACACGCACGCGCACACCCCGCGCACCCCGCCGGATCCCCCACTCCCGACACATACGCGATTCAGGATTCCCTTCCGACGGCACCGACAAATCTGACGATCACGGTGGGACCTCCCTCATGAAAAACAACAAAAGGTAATGCTCTTCTGTCCCCTTTTACAAGCTTGACTAGAATGCTATCAACCCTCTAGGAAGGTTAGAGTTTCCCACCCCTCGAATCAGTTCCTCCTCTAATTCACACCACAGCATCATTTACTGCTTTGTAAGTCACACACCGCTGCGCAATCCTTTACTGCTTTGTAAGCCGCACACCGCTGCGCAATCCTTTACTGTTTTGTAAGCCGCACACCGCTGTGCAACCCTTTACTGCTTTGTAAGCCGCACACTGCTACACAATCCTTTACTGCTTTATTTACCGCTTTATATCTGCATTCGTTCCCCTGAATCATTTCACACGCATCATGGAATCCCGCATAGAGGAGGAGATACTAGAGGAGAGAATCCACCAGGAGGGTCACGCCACGCAATTCCTGACCCATCTAGAGGAAAAGATGGCCCGTCTAGGATACCAATCCATAGAGGACATGTTTCATGACATCGCCGACTACCGCCAGGTCAAAACCCAGAGACAGGAGGCCCCTGTCACTCTGTCAACCCGAGCCTTTTTTCGTTTACCCCCCTTTCCCCCGCGAATCCAATATTCCCCACCGTTTCCACCCCAGGCCCCTACCAGGCCACCCCAAACCCGGGACTGCTAGGCAGCCCTCCCAGGGGAGAAACGCTGGATGAAACCATCCAGAGAATCCTCTCCGAGACTGGTCCCTCAGCCCCCAAGCACATGTCTCTACATAACCTGAGACAAATCCCATCAGTCCACCTACCGGAGGGATTCAAAATCCCCAAATTCCGCCAGTATAACGGTCGTGGAGACCCAGACATCCATTTAACTGCCTTTTATCTAGATGCCCGCCCCTTTGTAGATAATCAACCTCTGCTAGTCTTCCTCTTCCAGAAATCATTGGAAGGAGAAGCACTACAATGGTTCTCCACCCTCCCTGTAGATCACTTGTCGAACTTCTCGGCTGTAAGCGATAAGTTCTTAGGCCGCTACGGTTACCAGAGGATCAGAACCCTCTCTATTTCGGATTTAACCGTAGAGAGAATGAGGCCTAGGAAGGAATTCGAACAATACGTGTCTCGGTGGCGCACACTTGTCCACCGGACCGGCCTGCAACTCACAGAATGTCAAGAAATTGACATGATGTTACAGAGCCTGAGTCCAGAGCTCCGTACGAGCCTTTCGTACAGGGACTATACTACGTATCAGCTTCTGATTGACCGCCACAACAGGATTTCCCGTTGTGCAGCCCCAGCAGTCCAAACCCAGTCCCCACCTATCAGCCATAGGGTTGGACAACAGCCGCGTAAGGCGCAAACCCCCACGGTAGAGGGGATTATCACCCAAGTATCGGCACTCTACCCGAACGGAGCACGAGTTCCTGATCGAGGAACGGCTCCGAGACAGTACACGTCCGGTTCAGCCGGATATGCGCCGCCTCGGCAAGCTAATCAAAATATCACTCCTCGATCAATACCTGCCCCCGTGCCGACACGAATAAGTCCTATATTCCAAAACTTTATAAATCAGATCTCAGTATGCGTTGATCCTGTAACAAATATTGGAAAGCAAAAGCTAGAACCTACTGTACAACCCCTGATGGAAGAACCAAAAGACCTGCCTAGGATCATTCCGGGCGGCCTAATCCTTCCAGTACCTTCTCCAATACACCCAAACCCTATCAGACCCCTCCCCCTATACACAGAACAAGTACCTGTGCCCATCCTAGTTCAACCCATGAAGGGAGGTCCCATCCGACCATTGAACTATTCCTCCCAAGCACGACCTGGTCAATCCAATGACAATGCAGCTATTGTTCTTCCTGCATGCCCCCCTGCTGCACCGAGGACACTATCCTTTGTTCCCCGGCAACCACCACAAAGGAAATACACCGCTATTCCTCCCCCATCGACCTATGAGTCTCCAGTACCTGACACCATTGAACCCGTAGAATTTCCCAAGCAAGACTCTGACGATGATGAAGAGTTTTTGGCTGGAGAACTATCAGAACTCTTTTACCCTTCCCAAACACAACCTCAATCCATCATCCAAGCCTTACAACCGATTAAATTTGAATACCCCTTGTCTCTCCCTACTCAAGATCAAATCATATCAATGCCCGTCGAACCTACCCTGGTGGTCTCGGATGACTCACCTTCTGACTCATCTGATTCTGAGACTGATCCAGATCCGGTTCAACCAATTATGCATATCTTTGAAATAGAACCACTCATATTTAAAAATGCACAATTTGAGGGAGTAATCAAGCCGTCCAAATTGCCGGACTTTCCATCTCATCTACCTAAGGAGCTCTTTCCTCCGGATTCCCCCGCCATATCTAAATCAATTATTCTATATCAGACCCATAAGCCCCTGATCACTCCAGTTGAAGAGTCTTCACTCACACCATTGCTAGGGCATCAATATTATGATAAACCTTGCTCCCTTGCACTTGTTCAGTCAATAGTCACCCTTGCGACTTGCTTTTCCATATCCACATCTTTATTGATTGACCCACCTTTGAGGAAAGATTCTCTTCCTACTAAGGGTCCATGGCAGATCAAGCGCTACTCGCGCTTTCGACAGCATTTAGGTTTTGATATTCTGGTAGATGCTGTCAGAATAGACGCTGAACAACAGTGGCTGAGAAGGCGTCAAACACGCTTCAAGATAGAGGAAAATCGTTACACGATGAATGATACATCAGAAAATTCAAGAATCGTTCCCCTAAAGGTCACGCAATTTGACCCTCCATAGAGGACTCACCTTGCACCACCATTTCCTGGAGGCCACCCTTCAGCGCTATATACTACCTTTTACCTGCTTTCCTATTTCTAAATGTTTTACATGCTTTCTCAAAAAAGATAAAAAGAAAGATTTGTTTACCATCTTACGCTTTCAAACCCCTATATATATCTGTCTACACGCTTTCAAAAACCAAAAAACAAAAAAAACAAAAAAACAAAAACAAAAACAAGAGCGAACTACTAGACGAGAAAAGACTAAGAGCGGCAGACCATGCTCAGGCCTACCAAAGAAGGGTGGCAAGGGCATTTGAAAAGAATGTGATAAAAAGAAGATTTGAAATCGGGGAACTAGTACTCAAGCAAATCATGACATCAAGACAGCCTCACCCGAGAGGAAAGCTGCAACCCACATGGGATGGACCCTATGTGATCACCCATGCCTATTCTGGGAATGCCTACCGCCTGGTAGACGCCGAAGGAGTCGAGGTTCCAGGTTCGTGGAATGCACTTTATCTAAAGAAATTCCATGCATAAAAAGCTTTCAATACTTAAGAACTATTATTCTTTCTTCCTGCAATTTTCAGCGTTTAGTACTTGATGATAGAATTATAAGACTCTCAAAGAAAGACTCGTATCTATTTGAACACATCTCCGCCAAATCATGCCATTTCCTTCACACACGTATGACCGGACTAGATTTACCAAATAGAAGAGAGATTGCCTACCCCGTAGACTGGGACAATTTAAAACCCCCAAAGCAAAAAACATCCCTTATTTCCGCCCCACTCGTATTAACCCTAGGTCAAAATGAGGAGTTACCCGGACCTAGCATATGTCCCAAAAACTGGCTCTGGCACTATATAAACACTTCTAGAGGGGAAGCATGAAAAGAATCGGGGTAAAAAATAAAAAAGCGCCCCCCCCCCTCAAATCAAACTCAAAAAAATAAAAATAAAAAAAACACAAAAAGAGAAATCAGGCAATGAGAGGCCAAACACCCAAGTGAACGGGTTAAACTCTCTATTTAGCAGGCTTTCACACCTTTAAACACGGTATACGCTAAACAATGGCTATACCAGTACAGATCCAAACAACGGACTGTACTTTCCATCCAAAATAAAGAAGTGGTAAAAAGAAGAAAGTCAGAGGGACCTAGAAAGTAAGACATGTGCTAGACTGGGTCAATTCTAAAATATTGCCCAAAAGGAAGATATTACTCTTACCCCATTCTCCCCCTCCCCTTTTATTTTCACAATGGGATTCAAATTGAACTATGTCTACTGGGAAAGGCAAAATTTTGACCAAAGGAAGATCATGTCCAGGTTTACAATTACACACACTCACATGAGTTCATTTAGAAACTTGTTTGTCCAAGGGAAGCTTATTTGACTCGACTCTTGGTACACTCATGGATTTTTCAGCATGTTTAGAATAGTACTATTAAGCATTTGAAAACCATGAACCTAGAAAAATCGACACCTAAGGCCTATACCTTTCAAATACAATCCTGGTTTAGACATGAGTGACCACAAGGGCTCCTCCACAGGGACTTGATGGTATCTTTTACTTAAGAAAATTGAGAACATTGCCCTCTCACATGAAAAGTCATTGAAGAACTAAAATGCCCCCTTAGGCCGCTTATTCTTACGCATAAGCTTGCATTTTCATTTTCCAAAACACCTTGGCATCCGATTTTCTTGAAAATTGTCCCCACTCATATTAAAACTGTCCCCACAAATATTAAAATTGTCCCCACTCATCTCGTGCCCTTGCCGTACATGCCTGAGAAGAAATTGTCTCACCTTTTACACATACTTAAAAGTTTTCTTCACTCACTTACTTGGAATCCCTTCCTTACGCACTAAGGCATGGTCTCCCACACGTTATTTTCTCGCATTACCTTTCCATTTTACCTTAAGATGGATTGTAGCCCTTGACAATTCAAGCAAGAAGGGCTCGAAAGTCAGTGCAAGGGCGCAATCTGGACAGATTTAACACTTGGTCCATGGAAAGAATGTTTTTATAGGTCCCGAAGGTTGGAACGGTCACGAAGACTTTCAGCGGCAGCAGACAAAACCAGAAGAATTGTCCCAGGCAAGGGGCGGCTAAATTCGACTAGCCGCCCCCACAAGGGACGGCTAGATATAACTAGCCGCCCCTGCCCCTTCTTTTCCAAGTAAAAAACCCAGGAATGGGGTGGCTAACTTAAACAAGCCGCTATGGGGCGGCTAAACGCAAGTAGCCGCCCCCAACCTGCTGCCCCAGAAACTGCTGTCAGTTTATTTTCTTTCAAACTCTTCAAATCTCCAATACCTATTAAGATCAATTCTTTCCAAAACCTGCATGTACACATTTCATACACATATTCATACACAAAACCTGTATAGATACCATGCTAAAACAATTACATATCAAAACCCTATACCCATCCATGCATTTAAAACGTATAAAAACACCAAATTCGCCCATCCATGAAATACGCATTTTTTTAGATAAGGGAAGCTACTAAAAAATGCATAAACATCCATACTAACTATTACAAGCCATGCATACACAGGAGAAATTAAGTTGTCCCGCCAAAACCACAAACATAAATTGTTTTTCTAAACCTAAGAGAGCATAAAAATGGAATCTTTTCCTCCGAGAGCTCCAAAACTCCGAAATCTTGAGCTATGCATCATCAAAATAATCACCTGAGTCAAAACAAAAGAAGAAAAGCATGAATTCATCGCATATATACTATTCTTCTACTTAAAACCAAGACACAAAAGCTATACCTCGGCGTATCGTCATCCACTGGAGGCTGGGTAGGAAGAACGTCCTGACTTGGCTGAGAAGGGAGAGGCGGCTGATGAGAAGACTGAACCTCTGGAGCGTCGGGAGTGGCCAGAGTCTCTCGAACCGAAGACGCAGCCCTCGCATATATCCCGCGACTTCCAGACACCGAAGGACGAGAAGCACGGCTGAAGGTGGCCCCGGTAGCCAAGGAGGCCGAGAGAGAATGGTCAGGCTCAAGCGGAAGAAGGTCGAGGTCCGCCTCGGTCATAGAGCCCCCTCCAACCAATTTCCCCTCATAGTGGCCTCCCAAAGACGGACCTGCTGCATATCTCTATCTCTCATCTCCAATCTCTGTCAGAGGCGACTCTCCGTCCCTCTGGCCCGATCCTCAGCAGCCCTCAACCTCTCCTCCAACTCCCGCGCCCTCGCCTCTGACGCCCTGAGCGCCTCTCGGTCCCTATCCCTAGCCGCCTGCAGAGAACGGACTAGGTCTCCCATCAAACCTCTGGGAACACCCGCCAAAGCCTCCAACTCCGACACCCTCATTTGGAGGGAGTCCCTCTCGTGGCCTAGGGTGATGAACCCCTCCTCTCTCAAGGCCACCATGGACCTCAGCCTGTCCGCCTCCTCCTCAGCCCGAGACGCCCTGCCCCTCGCCTGGCCAAACTCCATCCGTATGGCCGTCAACTCACTTCGGGCCACATCCAATTCCCTCGTCAGTTCAAGCTCCTGCTCGGAAACCGCGGAAGGAGGAGGGGCGGAAGAAGAGGAAGCACCGTCGGCCCTCGATCTCGACAGAGCATCCACCTAAGCCTCGAGGACCTGGTCCTGCAAGCGTCCTCTCTGTGCCCGCAAGGCCTCTATCTGCCTGGCCTGCGCTTGGTGGTATTCATTGGCGGTCTTGAGCCTCTTCTCCATCTCGTTCAACTCGACCTACGAAAAGCAACATCAGTCAGAAAATACTCAAGGAGAAGAAAAGAAAAAAAAAAGAAAAGGAGAAAGACTTACATAGGCGTCCGGGATCTCCTCCTCCATCGTCCCAAGGATACCCGCATACTCCTGACGATACCAAACTAGGTATTCGTCACTCGAAGTCACCTCGGGACGACGCCCCACCAAGACGCCTCGGCCCATCCATCCCGCCACATACGTAGCGTAATTCCTCGGGAGATTCGTGTCCCGAGGAATCCCGGCGACCGGTATCGAAGGGCGTTTCGGCAGAGGATCGGGCACCCACTGATGGTACCCAAGCTGGCGGACAACCCGGCGGATCGCATGGAACACGACCTCATTAAAGTAGATCAGCCAGACATCTCGCGCCAGGGCTTCCGGAACCTCCTCCGAGTAAGGCCTCCATGTCATCTAAAAAGCATCAAAAGATAGGAAGAGCACTCAGTCAAAAGAAAACCAACTACAAGCCAAAGAAATTCAAAGAAAACTCATACCTCTTCCTCCGACAAGACGCGGAAGGCCTCTCGGAATTGGGCGAGGCGGTGCAAACGAGAAGACCCCCGGGGCTCCCATCTCATGGCCCAAGGGAGGGCACGATCAAACGGAGCCGAAGTCGGGCGATCAATGGCGAAATGCTCGTACCCGAAGATCTAACAAAGCAAGAGGAAAATTATCACGATCAAAGTGAGCTAAACCAAGAAGAAGACATTTATCACTTACACATACCTGGAGAAAGGGAGCAAAATCGCCAAGGTTCTTTCCCCCGGCCCTCTTGACCTTCTTCGAGAACTCCGCGAATAGATGGGCAAGCATCGCCGCTCCCCAGGCGTATCGCCCCATGCCCTCCAGGTCCCTCATCAGCAGAAGGGAATGCGAGGAAACCTTGTCGGAGGCCGTCGAGAAGAGGACCCGGCCGAAGAAGTAGAGGAAGAACGCTCTCAACTCCCTCCGTGCCCTCTGTGGGCACGCGGCCGCCTCTCTCGCCCGCCGCCTCGCCCGCCGCCTCTCGAAGCTAGCTGCAGCTTCGCCCTTCTGACGCTCTGTAAAGGAGCCAAGGCCGTATTGCCTCGACAACTGTCCAAGGGGGATCCGGTTCAGCGTCCTCACACGCTCCACATAGTCCCATTCCCCAATCAACTCCTGGAAAAGTGCCTTATAGTCAGCAAGGGTGGCCGCGATCACTGCCTCCCCTGACACCAGAACGCCGGTGATCCAATAAACGTCCTCGAGGGTCGGCATGACAGCATCGGTGGGGAGAATGAAAGCACAACCCTCCGGATCCCACCTCTCCGCCAAAGCCTCCACGTAAGGATGGTGAATGTGGAATGGCTCGATCAGGAAAAAGGAACGGAAGCCCGCTCCATCCACCAAGCTCCTCACCTCCTGCCCCAAGGCATCGTACCACCTCTTCGTCCCATGCCACAAAGCCCGAATACGGTTCGGTCTCTACAAAACAAACGAAGGGAACATGGGTTAGTTTAAAAGTAGTCGAGAGGTAAGAATCCAAGTCTACAAATTCATTTAGCAAGATAAGCTTTCATATGCTAAAACCAAAGCATGAAAAATAGAAGACCCACCTTCAGTCATTCACAAAACACGTTTCATATGACTATTTGTTAAACCTTCTTATCCCACCGTAGTCATTACTTGCATACCTTCTCTATGTTACCGTCTAGCATGATTATACACCTCTCACGAACCCACCCCAAGCATGTAAAGGAGCTTAGACCCGTAAATTGCATACACATACTGTCTCTTACTCCATCATGATCGAATACATATGAAAATATATATATTCTGAAAAACATATGCATACAAAAGCCACCACATGCAAGCATGCTAAGGCGTGTCATTTCCCCTCCCTTATACGACAAACATGGATGCACATATGAAAATTGTCCCCTTCTTTTGTTCCAACACAAACCCATATTCGCATGCTTATTATCCCACCGTGATCTAACTAGACATGCAAGCATGCATATTAGAAACATATATCACCCACTATTACCTATTCATGCTATTAGAAATACACATATATAAATATCACATACACACATAAATAAAAGGCTAAGACTAAAAGGTTAGGAACATACCACGGCCCGTGTGGACCCAGGAGCGTCCACCTCAGCCTCGTCGGGATCGTCCATCCCGTCACCATCCCCCTCCTCGTCCTCCTCGAACACGGCCTCCTCGGCCTCGGCCCCAACGCTCGCGGCCCCCATGCCCACACCCTCGGCCTCCCCGGCCTCCTCCCCAACATCGGCCTCTCCAACCTCCGTGCCCGCCGCACCGAGGCTAAGCCCTCGAAAACACCCATGGCCCTTCTCTCCTCCTCTGCTGCCCTGGCCTCTATGGACTCCCTATCCAACATCCCAATAATGGCGTCCAATGACGCCCTTTCACCCTCACTTACCCCCTCGGCCTCGGCCCCTCCCTCCGTCACACCCTCAACCGATCCCCCCACCCCCGAAACCACCCCCTCCACCACCGCCGGTCGATCCCCACACCTCCTCTTGCGTGTGTAGCCTATCATAGTACTCCCAACCTCCGAGACAGCCCCCGAAGACGTACCCATGCCCCTAACCGCACCGGTATTCACTAACGGCACCTCCGCCGCACCCACGGCCTCCCTCACGACCTCCTCCTCCACCCGATCACTCCCCGATGAACTAGACCCCGAGACAGCCCCTCTCTGCTCTCGGGAAGACCTAAGGCGCTTCATCATCGAAGCCGTCCTCTTCCCCTTCGTCATCTCCTCCGATTTCGCACAAAAGAAAAACACCAAAGAAAATCTAGGGCTCCGAAATCAAGAAGAAAGGAATGATGGAAGGCAAAAACAAAGGATTCAAGGTGTTTAAAATCAAGGTTTTCGGTTTAAAAATGAAAAAGAAGAAGAGAGGAGGGAAGAGTAACCGTTTTAAAACGTATGGGGAGAGAGAGAGGGTCTCTTTTCGGTTATAAGGGACCCAGTTATGGGGCGGCTACCCGCGAGTAACCGCCCCCTCTCGGGCGGCTAGTTACAACTAGCCACCCCTCCCAGTTTTTCTCTTCCATTTAAAAACCCCTTTCCAATCTTTTCAGCCCTAAATTTCAAGGTTCTCCATAACCAAACAGCCATGTATTGGCTTATTTCCAGACATTACTTGATCAAACACGACTTTCCCGAAGTTTTGCCGCACTTTCAGTACCGTTCATATTCAAATTTCTTCAGTTCTGGTTCTTTTCCAAAGTTCTTATCCTTCGGATGATCCAATTCACCCAAACTCAACTTTTACTTGCTTTCTGTCGGCGATATCCCGTCCTTGCTGAGTTTTCCCAAGCACGGGAACGGTAGGCACGAGGAAACTAACGCTGGGCTGCTCCGTGCACGATAGCTAAGAACCCCGACCGCGGGTTGGATCACTCACCATTTTACTTTTCCCGCCTTCCACCTGGATCATTCTTTCGATTGAAAATTCTAAGTCAAGACCTAGCCTCTGACGGTCTAAATCAACTCCCAGAATAGTACTGTTCGTGTTGGCATAACTCCTTGAAGGTCGGGCCAGCCAAAATAGGGGTCTCTTTCCTTATCATCGGTCGAAGTCTTTCCTGCTTCGCACAAAGACTCCGTCCGATGAGGGATAATTGTAGATACCCTAATTTTGACTGTCCAGAGAGACAGAAATACTTCAAGTAACACGCGGAAATATCCCACATTTGGACATCCAGTAGAGAACCAAAGTTCGGGAAACCAGAAGCCTTGACCTAAAACCGGAAACCCTAAACCGGAAGCCTTAACCCTAAACCAAACCTAAGCCCTAAACCCTAACCCTAAACCAAACCCTAGCCCGGACCTAAACCTAAACCTAAACCTAAACCTAAACCTAATCGGAAACCCTAAAACCCAAAACCCTAATTTTGACTGTCCAGACTAACCGCCCCCTGGCCGACTTTGGACCAGTCCCCTGGATGGGACATAAAGCAGCATTAAATGCTGATCATTGCGGCGGGTCATGGCCTTTAGCCGCCCTCTCTTGGCCGGATCAAACCAAGTAACCGACCCAAGCCACCGCTTGTCAGAGATGGGACGTTTGGCAGGTCATGAGTGGGGCGGCTACCAGGAAGTAGCCGCCCCATCCTGGGCGGCTAGTTAGCACTAGCCGCCCTTCACCTGGTCTCTGACAGAAGAACCAGAGAATTAATGAGGGGTCTAATCGAAGCCAACCCACTCCATTACCCCCGGGATATTTCCCTGCCTCTCTTTTACTATAAATAGAGGGGTCCCAAGCCCAAATCAAAAATCAAGAAATCCAACAATCCACAGTCAACAAACTCACCAATCCACCATCCTCACTTGATCAAACCCTTCCACCACTAGAAATCCCAAGAGAGAGAGAGAGAGGGAGAGCCCCTTTTGTGAGAGAAACACCCATTCCCTACATAAAATACCCTCTCATCCTACCCTCCAGAAACCCGGGCTAAACTTAACTTAGCCTCTGCTCAAAACCAAACCCATTTCCTACCGAAGTTCTGCCCAAACCAACCCAGACCCTAGACGGCTAACCCTAGCTAGCCGCCCCCTAGCCGACGGCTGAAATAAACTAGCCGCCCCCTATCCACACCCCTTTGTCCCATGACTCCTTTAGTCAAGCCCCGGAAGCAGAATAGGATACCTGTTTTTCACCTCTGTGTACGGTATATCCGTGTCTCAAAGCGGAGACCCCACAAACTCCCCACGTAGGCGACCGAAACCCAAACCCAACCTTTTCCTGCTTTTAGGAAAAGCAGGTGGCGATCACACAAACCCTGGAATCCTCTTGAGCCTCTATCGGGCGCCTCAACCAGGAACGACACCCTCACCCCTTCCGAGAAGACGATCCGACCGAGCCCGCCAGGGCACGCATCCGATCAGAATCCCCGAAGAACCCCCACACACGCACGCGCACACCCCGCCCACCCCGCCGGATCCCCCACTCCCGACACACACGCGATTTAGGATTCCCTTCCGACGGCACCGACAGGTGCGGCAGGTGCGGCGCGGCAGGGGCAGCGCGGCAGGGGTGGTGCGGCGCGGCAGGGGCAGCGCGGCAGGGGCCTGGGCGGCGCAGCAGGGGGGCCAGGGGGGGGGGCGGCGGCAGGTGAAGGATTCCAAAAAAATTTTTAGGGCTTGTGAGGTGATGGCTCTGATACCATGTTACGAAGAGAGAATGGAATAATGGGAATCCTTGTATTGCAGTTAGGGTTTAAGCCCTTTATATATACAAGTACATAGAGATCACACGTGTAATACACAACTTATGTAATGACATAACACATATCTAACAATATATATTATTTGATTTATAATTTTTCAATAATTTTTTATTTAATTTGTAACTACTTTAAGTGTTAATTCGCTACAACTTTTGTAAACATATAAAAAGAGTTCTAATCATATGTCAATTTTCATATCATGGAAAATAATGTTTTTTGAAAAATTAATTTTAGTTAGTTTGTCATTACAATTAATGCTAATATTTATACAAGTCAATCATGTCTAGATGGTATTTTCTCTTTGACAAATTGCTCCATTCCCTCATTCAACAGTCCAAATTTGGAGACTAAAATGTGATCTCCAAAAGGAAGATCCATTTTAGAGTACGGTTGAAAATCCAAACTGTGCTCTATATTGGAGATGCTTGTACTTCAGACTTGGTTGGAACAAAAACTCATCATGCTCACTCATTTAGTTATTAACCTATGCCCAAAAGTATTTATTTGAACATAATTAATAATCATATCAATTTTGCTTAGTTCGATTTGGCTTGATTTACATAGTTAAAAACTTACAATTGGACAGTTTAATAATCAAACCAGCGTCATTAGTCTTGATGGTATTTGCTCTTTGGCAAATTGCTCTGCTCCCCTCTTATATATGCTTGGATCAGAGCACATATAATGAAGATTACACTATTGTCATCTCAAAGGACAAGATTGCTTCATCCTCTTGAAATCTGAGATTCCACCAAAATCAAAATTCATTTATAATCTACGGTCATATAGCTAATCCAAGCAGGTGTACGTAGTCTTCTATACTTTGTTTTTTCTATGCGATGTGGGAGTCTTTAATTTAGATCAAAGATATGCCAACGAGTACAACAAACAAAAGGTAGAAAAAGAAACGAGAAAAGAAGAGTTTTTTTTTTTTTTTTTTTAGGGGGGGGGGGTTGTGTTTTATCTACTGCACCCCTGGTTCGGTAATAAATAATATATGAAGCCTGAATCAATCACTGACGCAAGCAATATAATAACCGCCTGAATCAATCACCGACGCAAGCAAAAATATAAAAGCATGCAAACCACAAAGAAACACTCAATTTAACGTGGTTCGGTAAAAACTTATATCAACGGGGCACTCCGGCAACAATCAACTATATCAAAATATAATGAGAATATTCTTCTCTCAAATTTTGTCGAAAACTTAAGGAATACAAGATGAAAGATGAATACATGATTACCTCAATTAAACCCTAAATAATCTTTCAAACAATATAGAGAACCCTACCTCGATGTAAATCGAATCCATGTAGGAACCTAAAGGAAACTGCTCCACTTTTTCTCTCATCTCTTCTCTCTCTCTTTCTCTCTCCACTGTTGCCACTGCACACACGCCGCAACTCTTGTTGCGCTGTTGTTTGACGTGATAAAGAGGAAACCCTGATTAGGGCCTTATTAAACCCCATGTGCTTATATACATGTGTACATGCATGAATATGTGCATTTCTTCTTGTGGGTTCTCAAGCCCTCAATTTAGTTGGACCCAGCAATGGGCCCAAACCCAACAATCTCCCCCTTCAGCCTATTGAGAGGAACCCGGCCTGTGATCATCATCTGGAGTCCATGATGTCCAGCTTCTCGCAAAGCTCGAACATGCCCTGTTCTTCATGAGACTACACCTCTCGAAAACTTTTTTACCTCCTCCTCTTCAATAAACAAGATATACTCTAAAGTAGGGTATCTCAATGATGGTCTATGTTCTCTCAATGATCTCTTCATCAGAATCTCTGTAGTCTCTAACTCTCTCAATGACCTCTTCATCGGAATCTCTAGTTTCTGACTCTGTCGATGACCTCTTCATTGAATCTCTATCTCATACTCTCTCGATGCCATTTCACCATAACTTTACTGCTCCCCCTGCTCAAGAGCTTCCTGTTCTGAATCTTCATCAACGTAAGGTATCTCTAGCACCTTATCACTGTCTTCATTTCTCGTCTCCTCCCAATTAGTAGCCGGCCATATTGGAGAAGGAATCGGTGTTAAATCTGTAACACTACCAACTGATTTCGGAACCCTAACAAATTCTTCAATTGTCTGGTTTTGGTAGAAGACTATATCCCTGTGCTGAACAATCCTCTTCATTGCTGGATCCCATAGCGTGTAGTTCAACTCTTCATTTCCATAACCAACGAAGATACATGAGACTGCTTCATCAAGCTTCTATCTCTAATCTTTGGGTACAAACGCCCAAGCTTTACATCCAAAGACCATTAGATGCGAATATGAAACTTTATTACTAGACCATAACTTCTCTGGAATCTTCATTTCCAAAGGAACTTATGGTGACCTGTTTATCAAGTCGCAAGCAGTGAAACTTCACCCCAGAAGGTTTCACGCAATCTATCCGTCTTCAATATACATCTGACATTCTCAACAATAGTGTGATTCATCTGTTCAGCGACACCATTGTGCTGTAGAATACTGAACTCAGTCCTTTCGTGTCGAATCCCATGATATGAGCAATAATCTCTGAACCTCCTCAATTTGTACTCTCTTTCATTAACGGTCCGCAGTGACTTCAATTGTTTTCCTATCTCCCATTCCACCATAGCTCGAACACCTGATCCTTTGTTCGTAACAAGTAAACCCACACTTTCCTGGATGCATCATCAATAAACATAGCAAAATATTTATTGCCATGAAGCGATTCAACCTCGAACAGACCATAAACGTCAGAGTGAATCAAGTCTAAAATATTAGACCTTTTTTCGAACATCTAATGAAAGAAACTCTATGATGCATTTCAATCAAACAGTAATCACTACTGCTAAGAGACATAATACTGGTAAATCGAATGTGAGACTTCTTTACAAGAACTTGTAGCTCCTTCTCGCTCATGTGACCAATCCGCCTATTCCATAAATCCGAGACAATCATATTCAACTGCATTCATTCTATCCTTGACGCTTTTACCTTTGTCTTGTACGAAGCATAGCATGCATATCCTCTAGCTTCAAAAGAGAACCCTTAGTGAGCTTCCATTTTCTATTATTGAAATGATTCTCTAATCCTTGGTGATCCAAAGCAATCCCAGAAAAATATTGAGGCGCAAATCAGGAACATGATAAACATTCTTCACAGTCAATGCGTGTCCTACATTAGTACATATACACACATCACCAATTCCTACAATCTTTGAGTGACTAGTATTTTCCATCTTCACAATGCCAAAGTCTCCTGCCTTGAACGAAGTGAAGAAATCCATCTTAGCAGTCGCATGGTAGGACGCTCTCGTATCAACTATCCACTCAATATTCTGAAATGCAACAAACTCATCCGTATATGCAATCGCCGTGAAGTTCTGGTCGTCATCTTTCTTCTTCTGATAATTTACTTCATTCTGTTCTCTTTTCCAAATTCGGTAATTCCTCTTGAATAAACGGCTTTACCGCAATGGTAGCACGCATTTTCTTCAGACCTTTACTTGTTTCTGTACCTCCCATAACCTTCTTGTTCTCGACCATTGCTCATCTCCTTGTTCTCTGTGACAAGTGCTTGT